>JAYESA010000008.1:14524562-14527525 GCA_036927795.1 Iris macrosiphon
CGGCAAGAATTTCATACGCGACGCACTATGCGCGGCCAGAAATCCATGTGCGACGCATTACGCACGGCCAAAGAGTGATGCGCGCGCGGCGCACTGTGCGCGGCAAGGAAGTGATGCTCGTGGTGCATACGGAGGCAAGAAATTTGTGCGCGAGGCATTGCGCGCGGCCATATTTTTGTGCACGGCGCACTACGCAGCACTGTTCATCGTCCCTGCCAGACAGGTCCGGGAACATAAGTACACAATTTTCTTTGGCCATAAAACCTTCAATTTAACTCCAAATGAAGTGATTCAAAAACCAAATTGCATGAAATGAAAAGCCCTATCACATAGAACAACTAGTTTTCGAAAATGCTAAGTTTTAATAGATCAAAATTAAGGAAAACTCTTAGAACCCATGAAAATTCTAACATAGAAATGTAGATATACTCAAAATCGTTCATCAAAACCAAAAACACCAAGTACTAAATATGTAGATAATTATGCAAGGAACATTTCTACGTAATAATATTCAAGAAAAAACAAAAATGAAAGAAATCTAAATTCTTAGGTTCAGTTAATGCCAAGTATGATACGCAAAATACCAAATATATACAGTCTAAGTCTAAATACCAAAAATCAAAAAATACAAAATTCAATAACGAAGGTTACAATGTGTAATTTCGTGGATTTAAGTATTGGAGCTGACTTGGAATGCTACGAAGGACAACAAGAAGACGTGGATTATCCCCCAGCACATGCTGCTGACGATGAGGAATGATGAGGAGCGCGAAAAGCTCCTACGAAAGTGACAATCACGCACAGAGAGGTCCCGTCGACCGGTGCTTTTTTCGAAGAAGACCAAGGAGGCCAAGGAACCCAAGTCACTGGCGGCGAAGTCTTCCGAAGAAAGCTCAAGCTTAGATCGAGTTTTTCTAATGGTGTTATGTATGTAGTTTGCGAGTATTTTAAGTTCAGTCCAGGATAAACTCAAATTCTGCTCCGACCTTGGTTGCATTCGTACAATCTACAAAAAAAACCTAAAATAAAATTCAAGCAAAAAAGGATTGAAGGACACGTTACTTGAGACTCGTTGGCAATGATAAAGCGCTCGGGTACATGGAGGTGGTGTTTAGTACACGCAGTTGGTAAAGATCGAGAATGCTCGTTTTGATTCATATCATGGGCAACAAGACGAGAGGGGGGGTGTTTAAATTTTTGCTATTTGTCTTCCAAAAAATTTGGATTATGTCATCTCCCATTAGGTGGCATCTGACATGGCTGCTAACAGTAACAGTTTTTAACCCAAAAATTAATCACTCAAAATTTTTAATGTTAATATTAATGTTAATTTAAATTTAAATATTAATTTTAATGTTAAAATTTGTTATGTCGAGTGTCACGTAATGGAAGATGCATCACCCAAAAAAATTTGGGTGACAAATAGGATTTTTGTATAATATATGTATAGAGCAAACAAAAAACATAGAATTTTAATTCAAGAAATTTGAATATCAACTGTTTCTAAAATTCTAACAAAAGAATTCTTTTCATTCAATATGAAATCAAACACAGGTGGGTCGTCTGAGATTTATAATGTTTATTATTTTAATACGTCCTCGTTATTAAAGAAATACGACTGACTGTAGAGACGTAATATGATCGATAGAGAATTCTTGTTGAGAGTACTGAATTGCCACACCTGCAAATTAAATTAAATCTTTGGAAGAACATATATATATAAATAATTTTGAGATTGTACTGTTTATCCGAGCATAATATATGACAAAATTTGTCTTGCGGTTTTGTTGGAGTAGGTTTTGACGTTGATTGCATTCTATTCATATTTGTGACCACACTTTTCTTTTTTCTTTTTTTTCCTTCTCAATTATGGATGATAACAACTACGTTTTATACATGATAGTAAATTGAGGATAACCCTCTCATATGCACTCCAAATGAGTTAATTCAAAAAGTTTTGGAAAGGAAAGACAAAGATCTACAACTTTTATGTTTTGAGTTTTACGAGATTCTAGCTACAAAAATAACTAAACATGCAAAAACAGCCATCATGTGCGCGACGCACTGCCCGCGTCCAGATTTTTGTGCGCGGCGCATTGCGCGGCCAAAAATCCATGTATGGTGCACTGCTGCACGGGAAGGGATGTATGTGCGCGATGCATGCGGCGACAAGAATTTCATGCATGACGCACTATGCGCGGCCAGAAATCCATGTACGACGCATTCCGCACGGCCAAAGAGTGATGCGCGCAGCGGCGCATTGTGCGTGGCAAGGAAGTGATGCTCGTGGTGCATATGGTGGCAAGAAATTTGTGCGCAACGCGCTGCGCGTGGCCAAATTTCTGTGCATGGCGCACTGTGCAGCACTGTTCATCATCTCTGCCAGACAGGTCCGAGAACATAAGTACATAATTTTCTTTGGCCATAAAACCTTCAATTTAACTCCAAATGAAGTGATTCAAAAACCAAATTGCATGAAATGAAAAGGTTTATCACATAGAACAACTAGTTTTCAAAAATACTAAGTTTTAATAGATCAAAATCAAGGAAAACTCTTAGAACCCATGAAAATTCTAACATAGAAATGTAGATCTACTCAAAATCGTTCATCAAAACCAAAAACACCAAGTACTAAATATGTAGAGAATCATGCAAGGAACATTTCTACGTAATAATATTCAAGAAAATAAAAATAAAAATGAAAGAAATCCAAATTCTTAGGTTCAGTTAATGGCAAGATGTACTTGCCTAGGTTAATACCTCCTGCCTAATCTTTCACTCCACCACCAAGAGGTTCTGAAACCACACTCTAGGCCTCAAGGCCAAGCTTCAAGCTCCAAGCTCCAAGCTTGAGGAAATGAGAAGAAGAAGAAGAAGAAGAAAGAGGGAAAGAAAGAGAGAGAAAATGAAAGAGGATAGAGAAAAAGTCATATATATACTGGGGGGAGGATGGATGGATGCGC
>JAYESA010000008.1:14527625-14642625 GCA_036927795.1 Iris macrosiphon
CAAGGAGGCCAAGGAACCCAAGTCACTGGCGACGAAGTCTTCCGAAGAAAGCTCAAGCTTAGATCGAGTTTTTCTAATGGTGTTATGTATGTAGTTTGCGAGTATTTTAAGTTCAGTCTAGGATAAACTCAAATTCTGCTCCGACCTTGGTTGCATTCGTACAATCTACACAAAAGATCTAAAATAAAATTCAAGCAAAAAAAAGATTGAAGGACACGTTACTTGAGACTCGTTGGGCAATGATAAAGCGCTCGGGTACATGGAGGTGGTGTTTAGTACACGCAGTTGGTAAAGATCGAGAATGTTCATTTTGATTCATATCATGGGCAACAAGACGGGAGGGGAGGGGGGGGGGTTAAAATTTTTGCTATTTGTCTTCCAAAAAATTTGGATTATGTCATCTCCCATTAGGTGGCATCTGACATGGCTGCTAACAGTAACAGTTTTTAACCCAAAAATTAATCACCCAAATTTTTTAATGTTAATATTAATGTTAATTTAAATTTAAATTTTAATATTAATTTTAATATTAAAATTTGTTATGTCGAGTGTCACGTAATGGAAGATGCATCACCCAAAAAAAATTGGGTGACAAATATGATTTTTGTATAATATATGTATAGAGGCAAACAAAAAACGTAGAATTTTAATTCAAGAAATTTGAATATCAACTGTTTCTAAAATTCTACCAAAAGAATTCTTTTCATTCAATATGAAATCAAACACAGGTGGGTCGTCTGAGATTTATAATGTTTATTATTTTAATACGTCCTCGTTATTAAAGGAATACGACTGACTGTAGAGACGTGTAATATGATCGATAGAGAATTCTTGTTGAGAGTACTGAATTGCCACTTGTCGGCATATGTTAAAATTTGGAGGAAGCAGATAGACGATATATTTTAATATTTTAATATTTTATATATAATTTGTTAATATTTTTAAAGTTATATAATCTAGTTCCGTCCAGTTCAGGACTGAAAGTCTACGAAAATTTTTATTCAGAACAATCAAATTAAAACAAATCCCACTTAGAGCATAAAAATTTTAAATTTTTTAAACAAAGCATTATAACGCCCATCGGAAGGACGTTTTACGATTTTCCAAAAATTTTCTTTCGTCTACCGTTGTCTCCGTTTAAAAATAATAATAATAATATAAGAAAAACGTCATTTGGAAGGATATTTTTTCTAAAAAAAACGTCCTTCCAAAGAACGTTTTCCTTATATTAATTTTTTTTTTTCTAACTCACTCTCTCTCTCACTCAATCACTCTTCTCTCTCTCTCACTAACTCACTCACTCACTCACCCGCTAACTCACTCACTTTTCTCTCTCACTCACTCTCTCTCTCTCTCTCTCTGTTCACTCACTCACTCACTCACTCTCTCTCTCCCTCTCTCTCTCTCTCTCTCTCTCTCTTCTCTTACTCACTCACTCTCTCACTCACTCTCTACTCTCTTGAGTGCTATCTGGAAAGAAACAGACAGGTTAATAATCAATAAATTTTCTAATTCTTTGGACACCGCATGAAGAATTCCATATCTAAGATGTTTTATTCAAGAAGTATCTTCTTATGATGATCATATAACTACATGTATCCCCATTTCTACACCCAAAGAGAAAACTTATCAGGAGAGAGAGAGGAGAGAAGAGAACAGGAGAGAAGAGAGAGAGACGAGCGGAAACAGAAGAGGAGAGAGAGTGAGAGAACAGAGAGTGAGTGAGAGAGAGAGAGTAGAGAGTGAGTGGAAGAGAGCGGGAACGAGAGAGTGAGCAGGGAGAGAAGAGAGAGAGAGAGTGAGTGAGAGAGAGTTAGCGGGTGAATGAGTGAGTGAGAGGGAGCGTTTTCCTTATATTTTTTTTTTTTTTCAAACGGAGACAACGGCAGACGGGCGAAAAATTCTGGAAAATTGTAAAACGTCCTTCCGATGCGCGTTATGATGCTTTATTTGAAAATTTTAAAATTTTTATGCTCTCAGTGGGATTTGTTTTAATTTGGTTGCTCTGAATAAAATTTTTCGAAAAGTGTATATGAACTATGTAACGTACCACACCTGCAAATTAAATTAAATCTTTGGAAGAACATATATATAAATAATTTTGAGATAGTACTGTTTATCCGAGCATAATATATGACAAAATTTGTCTTGCGGTTTTGTTGGAGTAGGTTTTGACGTTGATTGCATTCTATTCGTATTTGTCCACAATGATCCTTGCAACATGACCACACTTTTTTTTTTCTTTTTTTTTTCTTCTCAATTATGATGATAACAACTACGTTTGAACTAACGGCAAGCAAGGAGAGTGACTTTTGTGTGTGTTGAATTTAGGGGTGAGTAAATAACGGTTGAAAACCGAAAATCGAACCCAAATAAATATGACAAACGATTTGGTTTTTCGGTTTTTGGTTCAATTTTTCGTTTAAAAATTTAAAATATTGGTTCGATTTTTGATTTTTGGTTCGAATAATCGAACTGAACCGAAAATCGATTTAGATTTAGTAATTTAACAAACTATCCTCAATCTGTATATACTAATATTTTTTCTAATTCTAACTGAGCGCACTCTCTCCTCCTAGTCTCTATTGGCACTTCCTTGAGCGCGTTCTCTACTCTCAATCGATATATATATATATATATATATATATATATATATATATATATATATATATATATATATATATATATATATATATATATATATATATATTTATTTATTTATTTATTTATTTTTTCACTCTATAATTGTAATAATTCATAAATACAACAATTTTAGCCTTTTTTTAAGATATGCTATTTAAATAGGCACATTTGCTAAAATGTAAATGTCCGGCCCATTGGCCCATGAAATCGAACCGAATTAGTTCGGTTCGATTTTTTTTATTTTTAAGAAAATAGTTCGGTTTTCAGTTTAAAAAAAATGTTTTAAGGTTATTTCGGTTCTTATATATTCGGTTCGATTTGAACCGAATCGAACCGATGCTCACCACTAGTTGAGTTGGGATGGAGGTATATATATATATATATATATATATATATATATATATATGCTTATATGCTTGGTGTACTGCAAGTGCCCCATCACCATCAACAATGATGATCACCTCCTCTTCCATAACGGCTTTTATGTATATATATATAATAGTAAAGCAATAGTGTTTATATTTTTACATGAGTCTTACATATGTGGACCAATGGAAATATACTTTCACATTTTTTGTACACTAGTACAATCTATTCATTTTGGTCCACATGTGCGCTCATATAAAAATATGAGCACTATGGCTCATATCTAGTTTACCATATATATATATATATATATATATTATATATATATATATAGCATATATAGCAGGATATTGTACCCAGCAATAATGCACCAAACAATCTCAACCACATATTTTTTGAATTTAAGCCGTCTAAGCGTATGTATATCATCAACCAATTAATTTAAAAACTAAAAAAAAAAATTAAGTACCATAAGTGTAGTTATTTTGTCACGAAATTAAAAACCTAAAATTCTTCTAATTACCCAAACATATGTAAATCCTAAAATATTTTAAAATTATATTTAAACTAACTAAATAATATTATCTAACTAAAGACATCCAAAATTTAAAAATATATTTATAACAAATCATAACTAAAATATATTCAAATTATATCTAAAATATTCTAACATAATTTAAATTAATATATCTCTACTATTATAATGCGGTTTAGAACTGGCTCCAAATTATGCCTCTAGTCGTAGTTATTTTCTCACGTAGTTGAAAAAAAAAAATTAAAAACCTAAAATTCTCCAAACTATCTGAACATGTGTAAATTCTAAATTTTTTAAAATTATATTTAAACTAACTAAATAATTTTATCTAACTAAAGGCATATCCAAAATTTTAAAAACATATTTATAATAAATTATAACCAAAATATATTTAAATTATATTTAAAATATCTCTACTATTATAATGAGTCTTAAAACCGGCTCCAAATTATGCCGTCTAGCCGTAGTTATTTTCTCACGTAGTTGAAAAAAAAATAAAAACCTAAAAAATAAAAACCTAAAATTATATGTAAATCCTATTTTTTTTTAAAATTATATTTAAACTAACTATATAATTTTTATCTAATTAAAGGCATATCCAAAATTTTAAAATATATTTATATTAAATCATAACTAAAATATATTCAAATTATATTTAAAATATTCTAACATAATTTAAATTTCTATATTTCTATTTCAATAATATCGTAAATTTTTATATTTAAATTTCTTTTACGTGCAACACACGTGAATTTACTAGTATATATAATATGAGGCTTCAAAATGGCTCTAAAAAATGAGCCATCTAAGTCGTTTGTAAATACTCAACCATTTATTTAAAAATTTAATATTACGTAAAAAAATTTGTTGAAAAAGTTCTAAAATTATATCTATTTTAAAATTCTATTAAATTTAAATTATTTTAATATATTTAAACCAACTAAATGATATTTTCTAAATATATATCCAAAATTCTGAAAATATACCTATAATAAATTTTAATTTTAATTATATTTAAACTATTTTAATATAATTTAAATTTGCATCTAATTACTTAATTATATCTATTTAAATTTAAAATTATATTTAAACTATTTTAATATCTCTATCTCTACTCTTATAACGAGGCTTCAAAACGGCTCTTGTAAATACTCAAGCATTTATTTAAAAATTTAATATTACGTAAAAAAATTGTCGAATTTTTTTTAAAATTATATCAAATTTAAAATTCTATTAAATTTTGAAATATTTAATTTATTTAAACCAACTAAATGATATTATCTAAATATATATCCAAAATTCTGAAAATATATCTATAACAATTTTTAATTATATTTAAACTATTTTAATTTAATTTTGATTTTTATCTAAAAATTAAAATTTAATTTTTAATTACGTGGGAATATGCGTACAGCTTAGACGACAAGCATTTTCAAGACTTTTTATAAAGAGTAGAAATATATCCATGATAAATTATAATTAAAATATATTTAAATATTTAAACTATTTTATAATAATATTAAAACTTTTACAATTAATTTTATTTTTTAAATATAACTAAATTTTTTTTTAAAACATATAACAAATAATAAAATATATTTAAAATTTAAATTATATTTGAACTAACAACATAATATTATCATTATCCCAACTGTCATCCCTCAGTATCCTCATTATCCCAACTGTCTGCCCCACTCAAAACCTTATCATCTCCCTCCCTAAAAAAAAAAAAAAAAAAAAAAAAAACACAAACCTAACCTTAGATTTGTCACTTACTTACTTTTCCATTTTCTTATTGGACATGGACGCAAAGTCCAGGTAGTTTTCATAGTCTAGTCACCAATTAATCCTTGCAAGCAAACCTATCAAAGCCTTTGGAGTAGAGTGGAGTGAAATCCTCACTTAACTATACTTCTCTCCCTCTCCCTCTCCCTCTCCCTCTCTTATAACCACAATCCTTTCTTTTGTTCATATCCCATTCTTCAAACTGCATTCTTGGATTCTTGGATGTGAGACATGGGCATTCAAGGGGGATATTCTGGGCCTGGGGTGTTCTTGTGTGCCCTGTTTCTTCTGTTTGCTTCGTGCCGATGCTCTGCAGCTCTCGAGCTCGACGCGGAACAGACGGCCTCGCTGACCGTAGATTGCACGCCGCAGTCCTCTCGGAAGATGCCGGCCGACATGTTCGGTATCGACTTTGAGGTGAATAAATAGATACTCTTCATCTTTTTTCTTGCTCCTTGTCATTTCAATCAGAGTACTCTGTTCTTGATATGCATGTGAATGGGTTCATTTCATAGTTCAGTATGGGCCGATATCGGTCCGATACGGCCGATACGGATGCGGTTTGACATGTCCCGATCCGATATCGATACTGGCCGATTTCGGCACTGGAGTATCTTTTCTAGTCAGTTCGGCAAATAAGATTGAATAAGAAACACCGATCAACACAGAAAATACTTAAAGTTATGCCTGAATGTATAAACACGTTCTTCTAAAATTTTAACAATTTATTACTAATTATTTGCTTTCCGATGCCAAAAAATTCGATACATCGATCCGAAACCGCCGATAATGTCGATCCCAATACTCATAAGAAAGGGTTCGATACCAATAGTGATACTACAGACGTTATAAAGAATACGAGCAATTAGTAACATATTTTTTTCATATATATATATATATATATATATATATATATATGGGAGCGGATCGGGAGTCCCGTCCGCGGAGCCCCGCGGGAGCCCCGTCGCTCCTGACCGTTGGATCGAGCGGACCCCACGCGGGCGTCCGCACGGACCCCCCAATCCGATGGACGAGTGGAGGGCGAAGCCTGAGCGGGGCTCCGGAGGTGGGTCTTTTGATCCGCCCCTTATATATATATATATATTTCGAAGAAGGTAAATTTTATTCAAGTCCATTCGAGAGGCTACAACTTAGCCGAAGGCTTACAACCAATCCAGCCCGAAGGTCAATATATACAATTCCGAACCCGAAGGCCCCCATCCCAGCCTGAAGGCTACATCCCGACCCGAATGTCTCATGCAGCCACAGCCGCACCGCACCGCGCCAACTCTGCACCTGTACCTTGCATCGTATTCGCGCACCACCCGGATCGCACTGCACCTTGCATCCCATCAGCGCACCATCAGGGTCGCATTGCACCGCACACCGCATCTGCACTGCACCCACCACCAACCCACCACTTAATTCCCCCAAAGAAAAATTAAATGGCGTCTAGACTCGAACCCGCAACCTCCTAGATAGAATCGGTCTTAACCGCTAGACTAGACGTCACTTGCACCCCCCCCCCCCCCCCCCCCCCCCCCCACACACACATATATATATTGTAAGTCTTCGGGTTGAGTTTGTAGCCTAACTGAGGGACCTGAATAAAATTTATCTTATTCGAGAAAAAAAAATACATTTGCAATGGTGAGTAAGTATATGTCACTCTAGAAGCAATATAGCTCCATAATTGTTCTTTTGTTTATTGGTGGTTGCTTCTCATGGATGAGTGAGAATGTTCACAGACTAATCTCATCTTTCATTATTAATGATCTAAATAAATGCTTGCGTAGGAATGATTTGACACGTTATCTAGCAAATATTAATAACTATTACGAGGACTTTGTGGTGCTTTTCTATATTTCATCTGGCAATATTTAGTTTTAGCTCTGACCATAAGATATTGCTGAAACAATCCTACATGATGTGAGAAGACAAAGTACAAAATAGACAATACACATATATGTATGAATTATAATCATATTTATGAAAAATAATAATTCAGGGATCAATATAACTTCATAACCTCTGACTGAAACTGATGTAATTAACATAAGACGAGTCTTTAGTAGCATTGTACATAAATTGGCTAATTCAATTAGTTCTTAAAACGTAAGGACATGTAAATAATGGAAATAGGGGGCTAGAATCCTGATTAAACATAAGCCAGAATATCAATATCAATAACAAAAGTTTTATGTTATGTTGGTCTATTAAAATTTAGTTATTCTGTGGTCTATGGATTGGAAGCCATCTATTGTTAAGAAGATCAAAGGCAATATTTAGAGAGAAAAGAGAAATTTACATAATATTTTTATTGACTTAGAGAAAGCTTATGACATAGCTTCTAAGAGAGATAATTTTATGGACTTTGAAGAAGAAACTTATTCCTAGTAGCTATTTTGAGACTAATAAGAATATGTATATATGATTGGGTTACAAAAACTGTGCTGACCATTAGAGGAGAAAATAAACTATTTTCTTTTACAGTTGGTTTACGTCAAGGATCAATATGAAGGCCTTTATCTTTTAGTTCTAATTATTAATGAAATTACTATATATATCTAGAAGGGGAGTACATATAGATTGGTAAGAGATCTAGGAGTGATAGTTTACGGTACCTAGGATCAATCATTCATTGTGATGGAGAAATTGAGAAATGTACATGTATATAATTAAAACATGATGGTTGTAATGAAGTGCTTCTGGAGTAATTCGCGAGCGAATATCTTTGAAATTGAAAGAAAAGTTCCAAAAGACGGTTCTAAGACTATCTATGCTTTATGGATAAGAGTGCTGGACAATTAAGAAACATATTTAGAAAATTAGTGTAGCTAAAATGAGAATGCTAAGATGGATCGATGGGTGACAATATAATAAAAGAGGATAAAAAATAAGTTAATTTGTGGGATTATAAGTCACGCCAACTGAGAAAAAATTTATCTTAGCTAGGTGGTTTACATATATACATGCATATCAATAGATGCTCCAGTAAGAAATAATAAGATAGTAGTTAAAGCAGTCGCTAAAACTAGATGTCGGCCTAAAGAAACATGGTTTGAAATTTTAAACAAGGATACGATTTTTGTTAGTGTTACATAGGGCATGTGCTTAGTTGAATGGAAGAACAAGGTTCAAATAGCTGACCCCAAAAACTCGGGATAAAGACTTTGTCCTTGTTGTCGATTTACTCATTCTTCGCAATTTAGTCAAAGATTCCAACCATCTTTGTAGTTAGAGATGGGTATCTTTTTCATACATAGTTTCCATATTGAGTCATTGTATCGTAGACTTACTAGACTAATTTTATATTACAAAAACGCTATCCGTCACCCAAAAGCCTTTAGGTTATATCATCTTCCATTATGTGACATCTGACACGGCAGCTGGCACATAATAGAAAGGTGTTCGTCCATACAAGTAACTATACTTCAAAGCATCAAAACACGAGATGTAACATCATCATCATCATCATCCAAGACGTCTCCCATAAGTACGGGGTCGACTACTTCCAGATACTTGTGATAAACTGAAATATTTGCGTACATCATAAATCTTACTCCATCCGTGCTTATTATTCAAAGTAAAATCTTTTCCAGGAGATCAACCATTCCGGGGCTGGTGGACTGTGGGCAGAGCTTGTTAGCAACAGAGGTAAGCTTAGTGAAGACCAGCAGTTACATAAATAGTAATGTACCTGTCTCTTATTCCTTGTACAATCTTGTGCATGAAGGTTTCGAAGCCGGAGGCCTCAGCACTCCTTCGGACATCGATCCATGGGCTGTTATCGGGAACGAAACGTACATTACTCTGTCGACGGATCTCACATCTTGCTTCAGCCGTAACGAGGTTGCGCTCAGGATGGAAGTACTCTGCGACGACGGGGAAGCTAATACCTGTCCAACTGCTGGTGTTGGCATATATAACCCTGGTTATTGGGGCATGGTATGATCTTTGGGGAAATATATCAGTAAACTAGTAAGGAAATAACGGGTAAAGGGCAAAAAAATGTAAATCTTGCGAGAGAACGTTCAAACTGTAACCAAGGTTCAAAGTATCGGTATCGGAATCGGTATCAGACCATTCCAATGAGTATCGGGATCGACGGTATCGGTAGTATCGGCGGTTTCAGATCGGAGTATCGAATTTTTTGGTATCGGAAAGCAAACAACTATTAGTAAATTATTAACATTTTAGAAAATATATTTTATACATTTATGCATAATTTAAAGTATTTTTAGTGTTGTTTCTTAGTATTTTTGAAATTGAATGAAATAGTAGTCACCATTGTCGATTGATTTATATGCGATAGATAAGTTTTCCTCATTTATATGCTTTTACAACCTTACTATGCCTTGCTAATTGGTCTTTTTTAATTCAATTTTCTTTGCCGAATTGATCGGAAAAGAGACCTCTAATGTTGGTATCGGTTAGTATCGGGTATCGGTCGGTATCGGATCGGGACATGCCAAACTGTATCGGTATCGGCCGTATCGGATCGGTATCGGCCGATACTTCAAACTATGACTGTAACGACTAGTCGACGGAGGGGATGATTTGATCAGAGTACCCGATATCTACTGAGCCTGCTTTTGCTAAAAATGTAAATCTTGCGAGAGATTTTTTGCACTTTACCCAAAAAGAAAGAAAGAAGAGGCTAATACTTGCTTTTATTAAAGAAAAAGGAAGCATGATGAATGATTCTGTTCACCAAGGTTTTGTTAGGATTGAGAATGCAGGTCACTTATAATCTTCTTTTAATTTGTCTATGGGTCCAGAATATTAAACAAGGGAAGAACTATAAGGTGATCCTCCATGTTAGATCATTGGGACCGGTGAACTTCTCAGTTTCATTGACGAGCTCGGATGGACTGCAAAGCCTCGCTGCTGCTCCCCTTATGTAAGTAAGCCTTTTGTGTACATACATTTAAAAAAAAAATTGAGATTGCATGTGCGACTCGATAGGGAGGGGAGCCCACGAGCGCACTACATCAGAGGCCTGATGACAGTAGACATTATCTGAGCTGGCGTGGGACAGGATGGGACGACCGTGCATGTAAAACTCAACGGCAAGGGAGTCGTGCGGGCGGGGTCCCGTACCATCCTACCACGGGTATAAACGACGGCCGACCAAGCGGCTCGTTGTTCGTTCGGCGCCTTATGGGTGTCGTGAAGATGCCGTACGGACGTCGTGAGATCGAAAAACGGGTGGCTAGGTGGCTCGGCTGTCGTAGGCGTCGTTCAGACGTTGGGGGAGCCACATCGGCGCCGTGGGCAAAGCGAGGCGTTGAGTTGCGGGCGTCGAAAGACGTCATGGCCGTCTCGTGGAGCTCTGGAGCGTGCGGAGTGCACGAGGTGTGCGTTACGGGCGATGATAAAAATGCCAGTGTGCGACGCACACGACGAGTCTGATTCCCCTGTGACGATCGGCATAGATGGGGGTGGGGACCCCTATCAAACTGAGCCCGTGGCGTGCTGGTTTTAAAAAAAAAAAAAAAATTGTAATTTTGTCAACAAGTTGTTCATTCTTGTGGCTCTTGCAGCTCTGATGCTTCATGTTCTTCCAAGTGGACCAAAGTTGAGCTGCTGCTACAGTCCGGAGGAACGAATTCTAACTCAAGGATCCAATTGACAACTACAAAGAGAGGGGTTTATTGGTTCGACCAAGTGTCTGTCATGCCCTTGGAAACATACAAGGTACATTTGTTTTAGTTGCTGCTACTCTTTTCTACAGTGTTTCTGTTCTACTTCATAATGGCTAGTGAATTTTGATGTTTGCTAGATTAATAGGCTTCATGTAAGTAGAGTAAGTTGATAAATTTCTGTGTATTCTTCTCCAACCGGAGGCCTCAATCAGTGGCGTAGCCAGGATTCGGGTGAAGTGGGGGTCAAATCGATTAGTAAATTTCTAATTAAAAGAAAAAAAAAATGTAAAGAAAAAATTGCATAAATTAGTCACAGAACTCTATTTTCTATATGTTGGATTGTATCTCGTTTCCGGATGAGTGCTCAAAGGGGGTGACAATGGAGTTGGTAATTTAGTCCTACATCGGGTAGGAGGTAGGATCATGAAGGGTATATAATTAGGATTGGTTCGGACCTTACATGGGAATTCCCTTTCAAGGCATATGTGCTCAGTCCAATATCGCACCTCATAGGCCAATTCCGATTCGGATCACACCGCGTTCCCAACACTATACCTAATCTTGGTCATCTATTATAGTTTTCCTATTGTAGCTACTCTTTTTTTTTCGTTCATTGGAAAATACCGTTGGCATTAAAATACACATTTCTAACACAATAAAATAAGAATCTTAAACTTCAGTGTCATTCCACCCAGGCCATACAAGTCCTTTTTGATCAATTTTGATCATTTGATCGAGGAGGTTCAGTGTATCTTAAAACACATACTTGAATCCGACATCGTGAACATTGCCATCCTAGGGTCTTGCGATAACTTAATATTATTTTCTCCCTCGAGGAAAAATATGATTGAAAATATTTTTTCCATCCACTAATTTACCTTGACTTCATTTTTTTTATATTTTCCTTAATCGAAGAGTGTTATACTAGCAAACAACTTTATTCCATCTAAGAGAAAATTAAATCTTGACATCTAAAAACAAATAAGGAAAAAATTAATTAGGACATGAATCAATTAGGAGATGAATCATTTAAAAATTTAGAACATAAATAAAATATATTTATAGGTGTTACCTGATGCACAAGAGAGAGAGAGAGAGAGAGAGAGAGAGGCGCATGACTGAGGAGACTCGGAAAGATGAGCACAAAAAAGAGAGTTCATTTTTTGACGTTTATATATATATATATATATATTCGGTCGGAACCGAAGTCGTGTTGCTTTAGAGTCTATAGGTTCTCGAACCTTATATATATATATATATATATATATATATATATATATATATATAAAAGTCAAAGAAACTGAGACAGCGTACCCACTCATGGACCTTTCCAATGATGTTGATAGAGGTCTCAGTGCGGCCAACGCTCTATGGGAGGAACGTTTAGGGATTCCTCACAAAACTCGAAGGGAATAGGCTTTGTGCGAGAGGGGGGTATTAGGAAAAAATGCCCTCAGTCGGAGGTTCAAATCTTGAAGACATAAGGACCCAAAAAATCTGGGTCGGAGGTTCAAATCTCAGTGTGCACAATGTGCACTTAAGTATTAAAGGGGGATCAATCGAGATATTCAGGTAGCGGTGTCCAAGAAGATGTGTAATAAAGATCTGAGCTTAAGCCGGAAAAGAGATGTAGGCTTACCATTCCAATATGGGATCTCCGCATGTTTTAAATAGTAGTCATTGGATTGTCTTTTTTGACTGTTCAAATCAGATCAAAATCTCACGAGAAATTGGGTAGTTTAAGAATTTAATCTGAACAGTCGAAAAAGACAATCCAATGCCAGTAATTTCAGGGAGCATGCGAGGATGCTTGAGTACGAAAATTCTGATCTCTCCTTTTATATATATATATATATATATATATATATATATATATATATATATATGGTTGACACAAAAATAATTCTAACAAATTTAGCACTCTCCTTCAAGCTTGAGGGAACCAGGATTGAGTGGTAAGTGGGCCAACAACATTAGCATATATCTCATAGTGAGGTTTGGAGAGGAGAGAGAAAAGGAAGAGAAAAGAGAATATGAGAAAAGAGAGTGCAAGGACATGAAATCATATGTTGCATCTCATGTGTATTTATATTGCTATGCATGATGATAAATACACCCACAATTTCTATTATACCCTCGTAAGATAAATAAAAATAATAACTCTAACATCCTCCTCAAGATTGAGCATAAAGATCAGAAATGCCCAACTTGCTACATAAATCAGGAAATTGACAACGAGCAAGTGATTTGGTGAGGATATCACTTAATTGATCCTAAGACCGAACATAAGGAGTGACAATATGTTCCTTCAGCAATAAATCATGAATAAAATGATAATCCATCTCGATAAGCTTAGTGCACTCATGAAACACTAGATTATTTGTGATAAACTGCCGACTGGTTGTCACAATACATCTCCATAGGAATAGAAACCATAATCACCATTTCATGAAGAGACTGCACCCACATTATCTCAGAAGCTGTATGAGTCATCACACGGTACTCAGCCTCTGTACTAGAACGAGTCACACCATTCTGCTTCTTACTACGCCACGTTACAAGATTACCACCCATAAATGTATAACAGCTAGAAGTAGACCTCCTATTACTGCGACTGTCTGCCCAATCAACATCACTTAACCCTGTCACCATAAGTAACTAGGAAAGTTTGTACAACAAACACTTTTCAGGTGCACCCTTCAAGTATCATAGATTGCGAGAGATAGCCTTCCAATGTGATTGTCGAGAGACATGCATAACTAACTACTCCAACTGCATATGTGATGTCTGATCGTGTAACAGTAAGATATATAAGTTTACCAACCAGCTGTCTATAATGTCCAATATTCTTAAATAACTCTCCCATGTCTGCATCAAGCTTGTCATGATAATTTATAGAAGTCTCAACTGGCCGACCTGTCAATATTCCAATCTCTGAGAGCAAGTCTAGAACATACTTGTGCTGTGACAGATACACACCCTTCTTAGATCGAACGACCTCAATTTCAAAAAATATCGAAGTCGATCCAAATCCTTAATATGGAACTGATGAATAAGATAGGCATTCAAGTCTATAATCCCAACATGATCACTCCATGATATAATGATATCATCAACATAAACAATCAACATGATAATATTTGTTGAGTAAAAATGACAAAATACTGAATGATCTGTTGTGGTGAGCCAAAATTTATACCGAATGAGAACTGAGTTGAACTAACTCTTTCATCCTATATAATGATTTCTTTAATAGACATACAAGTTTTTTTTACTTCTAGACGTAACATATCCCGATGGTTGATCCATATAAAACTTCTCCTATAACTCGCCATGTAAGAAAGTATTTTTATGTCCAGTTGATACATAGGCCACTAGCAATTAAGTGCCACAGAGAAGAATTCGAACTAAATTCAGCCGAGCTACTGGAAAAAATGTCTCTATATAATCCATACCATATGTCTAAGTATACCCTTTTCCTACCAACCGTACCTTAGGGTGATCAACTGAATAATCCAGATGATACTTAACAGTGTACACCCATCTATAATCCACTATTTGCTTTCCAACATAAAGTGACATAAGCTCCTCCTATAAGTCACAATGTAAGAAAGTATTTTTTTATATTTAGTTGATACATAGGCCACTAGCTATTAACTGCCACAGAGATAAGAATTCAAACTAAATTCAGCCGAGCTACTGAAGAAAATGTCTCTATATAATCCATACCATATGTTTGAATATACCCTTTTGCTACCAACCGTACCATAGGGTGCTCAACTGAACCATCCAGATGATACTTAATAGTGTACACCCATATACAATCTACTGTTTGCTTTCCAACATAAAGTGATATAAGCTCCCAAGTTTGATTTTGATATAAAGCACACATCTACTCATCTATTTTAGTTTTTCAACCAGAATATGATATAACCTGCTTATAAGTTTTGAAAATGGAAATATAAGACAATGAAACAGCAAATGTATGAAAAGATGAATAAGTGTCACGACCCACACCCGGATATTCGGGCACGAGTGCGTGGGCACGTCCAGCCTACGCCGCAGAATCGGCGGTAGTACGCTGTCTAGGGCATGATCACAGGTGATGAATCTAGCTCATTCACAATAATTAAATAGGCAAGGAAAAAAATAGCAGGAAAAGAATGCTAAGATTTTATAACCAGAATATGATAATCAAATCCAGAGTTTATTACAGAACCATAGATTATATCGGGGACAAACCCGATTACTAAGATGAAAGGAAATAAACAACTAATGCTAACTACTCTGCAGGAGTAGTCTCCTGGGTGGGAACCGGCTCTGCAACTGTATCACTTGCTGGCTCATAGGGTCCATAGTAGGTAGGGGCAAGGTTCTCGTCATCGCCTAAACAACGGATCCAGTCAGGAAAGGAGCAAAGTACACAATGCACAACAAGATTTAAGCTAAATATTTGTGACAGGTAGAAAAAATAACTGACTAAGCATCATGTTGAGAATATGCGTAAGTAAATAGTGAAATTAACTGAGAAATAATGCTATAAAACAAGACTAGAAGTAAAGTATGATTAATTGCTATAAACCAGAAATACGAGTAAAACAGGAAAAATGTGACAGGAAATGTAACTGTAACAAGACAACCAGAACTGCAATAAGACATGAACTATGTGCGTGAACTTGTGTATTTAGAATACATAGTTGGCATGTAGGGGTTTATAAGGCTAATAAGGCCGTCATAGACGACTAGTGACTAGGAACAATCAAGTATAAGGCTGATGGTACAGTCGCGTACCAACAGCTAGTAACAGGACCTGGGGAAGGGTAAACTACATGCCTCCTAGTATTCTCCCATCCGACATGAAAAGCAAGACACGAAATACATTATTCAAGACATAAAATCCAGTGTTCTAACTCTACATGTAATCATCAATGGTACAAATAAAGCAGAGAATTTATTTATCACAATATAAAGGTTAAACTTGAAGTGCAGGTACTTGCCTGTTGTTTGGATCTGATTAATATGGTTCTTGGGAAAATTTCCAGAGATGAGTCCAAAAGCTGAAATAGACATTACCATCACGCTCAGAAGATGTCAAATAGCTAGAAACGCCTGTCCTTGGGTCCAATTTGGAGACAAGGGCAAAAACGGCAGTTTTGGGTCAAAACGGGGTCCGCCGGTGGGCCCGCTTTGTACCGAAAAACTTGTCCGGGTCAAAGGTCTCCAAATTCACCAAACTTAGTGTCAACAGGTCAGGAACGCTGATACGAACCCAACGGAACTTCCAGATTTGGATTCCGATGAGCCGAACACAAAATCGCCCGTCGAGCGGGGCCTGTGGGGCCCACGACACGCGATTTCGTCAACGTTCTCAGAATCGAACCAAACTTGACCCACAGGACCAGCGTATCGCTACGAGTCCGATGGCGCAAGTTTCGTCTCGATCTGACGAGTGTGCACGAAGTTAGGGTGAATTGCAGAAAAGCCGGATACGGGGCGATGTCCGCGGATACGCGTTGATTCCGGTGTGCACGCACACCCGAATCAGCTTCCACGAAAACTCACACGTCCGTATCGACGATGCGTATGTATCTGTGAAGACCGCACGCGACCAAGTCGTCCCGTTTGGCGGGACGGACTCAGTTCCGGGGTGAAACAGGGTCTGGTTTTTCCTGTTTTTGGATCGCGGTGTGCGATCACCACAGGACGCAATGTCCCGAACAGTTTGTCCGGACACCGAGAGGGTCATACAGGCTTCACAACGCAATTTACAGATTTGAAAACGGAGATACAGGGTGCAAGATGCGAGTACCTGAACCGGGCTCTTTGAAACAGGGAAAATCTTGTGTCCGTGTCGTGTCCGACACGACACGAGGAGATTCAGGAATTAGGGTTCGGGTTTGCACTCCGGCGAGGGAGCCCGGCCGGAGGAGGACGGCGCCGCCGCGGGGGGAGGCCGGCCGGAGGCTGGGCGGTGCTGCGTGGCCGCGGGCGGTCGGCTGTCGGGGCGGCGCAGCCGCTGCTGCTGCTGCGGGGCGGCTCGTCGTCGTCGAGGGAAGGAGAGAGGAGGGAGGAGCCGGGGAGAGGCGGCGCTGGGCGTCGACGGTGGCGGCGGCGCTGCGAGGGGCTGCCGGAGGCGAGGCGGTCGGCAAGGAGAGGGACGACGGCGGCGAGGAGGGTGGCCGGAATTTAGGTTTAGGGTTTCGGTGACCGGAGGAGAGGGAAAGTATATATAGGGAGAGAGGAGGCTGGGGGGGGGGCCGAGACGGGCGGCTCTGGCGGGGTCGTGGGGAGCGTGGGCGGCCGGAGCGGGCGGATCCGCGGCGGAGGCGGCGGGAAACGCGGGGGCATGGGCTGGGGACGAACGGGTCTCCGGGTCGGGTGGCGGGTCGGGCGGACCCGACCCGACCCGGTAGGCCGGATGGGCCGGGCGGGTTTGGGCATTGGGCTGGGCCCAATTGGGCCGGGCTCGGCGGGCTTAGGGTTTGGGTTTCATTAAAATAATAAAAATAATAATAATAATATCAGTAAACTAATTAATTAAATAAATAAATAGTTTTAGGTGATTTAAAATTAGGTCCGGGGCCCGATAAATTCCAGAAAAATTACCCTAAGTCCAGTTTTCTATTTTACACCCAAAAATATTATTTTCACAATATTTTAATGTTGTTTATTATCAATTAAAAATTAGGTAATATTTCAAAACCCTGATTTTAATTACAGAAAATTCCCAGAAAATTCCAGAAAATTGTGAAATATCCCAATTTAAATATTTTTGAAAAAGTCAGGGGCTTACAATAAGCACGATGGAAGAACACATAATTAGAGATGAGATGCATGTTTTTTGTGGTACAAAGTCGTTTATTTTTTCTAAGAGCAATGGGCATATTACCTGGGTCTGTAGTGATGGGAGGAGAAATCGTAGGTACGAAAGCTGATTAGTTAATAACTGAATTATGCAGAACCACTAGCCTGTCCTTGGATATTTGATAGACCTGTAAAGGCGGAATGGAGACAAAAAATTATTCAGAAATGACGGAAAGTGGTATGTAAGATACCAAATATGATGAAAATGGAATAAGACAGTCTCCTAAGGGAAAGAAAGCGGTAGACACAAAGAAGGTAACATCTGCACTAACATAATACTTGTGTGACTGTGGACTGTAAAAATGATAATCTTTTTAAGTACGAGGATAACCAAGAAAGACTTCAGATATCAAGGAGCCAACTAATCTAGAATATGTTTCAAGTTGTGAACAAAAGTGACACACCAAAACACTCGAGAAGGTAAGAAAAAATGAGTGACATGTTTATAACATAGAGAATAGAACTTGTTTATTTAATACAGATGATGACATGTGATCAATTAGATAACATGTAGTAAGAAATGTATCTATCCAATACTGTTTTCGGGATATATATATTGAATATGAGAGTTTGAACCACATCTAAAATGTGTCAATGTTTGCGTTCAATTATATCATTTTGCTTAGTGGTATGGTTATGACTAGTTTAATGAATCATGCCACGATCAACACAGAACTATTTACAGAAGACTGAGTATACTCCAAAGTATTATCAGAACGCAAAACTTTGATGTGTTTATCAAATTGAATATAGACTTTATTATAAAAGGTGGATAACGCATTTGGAATCTCAGATCTTTATTTCATTAAATAATACCAAGAAAATAATCTTCAACAAAATAACAAAATATTGAATCTTTTTGGACTTTTGACTCTATACGAACCCCAAATATCATAATGAACAAGTTAAAAAGACTGCAACTGACGACTCTCAACATGACGAAAAAAATAACTACTGTGATGCTTGTCTAACTGACAAAGCTCACATTCAAGAACGAAAATATGACTTAAACTAGGAACAACTTGACACAACTTAGGCAACGACGGATTATCCATGATAATGCACTGCAACGAAGAAGTAAAAACAACAGTGAGCATTTTCAGGTAAATTCAACTAATACAGTCCATCTTTTTTATGTCCCGAACCAATTATTTTTTTGTCCTGAAGTCCTAAAATATACAAAAATTAGAAGAAAATATTACAGAATATTGAAGTGATTTGGTTAACTGGCTCACATATAGTAAATTAAAAGAAAAATTAGGCACATACAAAGAATCAAATAATGACAGTGATTGAGTAGGGTGTATGTCACCTTTTCCAAGCACAAGACGAGTAGACCCACCAGCCAAGATAATATTGTTTCATAGGTCTACAATTATGAAGAAGAGAGTTTATACCAGACATATAAGAATTTGCTTCTAAGTCGATGATCCAAGAGGTGGAAGGTGACTAGGTTGCCACAAAACTATGATTACCTATATGTGTCATGGTTAGTAGGTTTGGAGGTGGTACTAGCAAGTGCGTTCAACTTCTGGAGGATTTGTTCAAACAAAGATGAGATATCAAAAGTAGAAGTCTGATTGAAATTGGAAATATCATCTCTAGAAATAGAAATGGTGACCTGAGACTGCATAATTTTATCATGTACTTGATGTGCATATTCTAGTTTACCCACTTGTCCTAATAGTAGTTTTCGATGTGACTGAATATTCTACAATAGTTATAATTTCGTGGTTGGCCACGACCACCACCACCACCACCACTACAACAACCACCACCACTATTGTCTCTACTACTACGACCACCTCTCGACCAAAAATATGACCAACATCTTTACCACCATGACCACCACCTCATCCACCACTACGACTAATAACAATAGTAACTAGGACATAAGAGTTATTTTTGGTACCACAGAACTCTGTCCTAGAAAAGGAATGATTGAGACGGAAGAAAGTATCTGTCATCGTAGGTAACTACTCTCCAGTAAGGATCTGAGTCTTATAAAGTTCGAGCGCATGATCCAATCCGACTAGGATAAGTAAAACATAAAATTATTTCATCTGTCGATGAGCTTACTTCAAATCAGTAGTAACATGATGATATTGTAGTCGTTTCTCCCACAAAGCCTTCTTTGAAGCCATATATTCATGCACAGACTTTTTATTTTGTTTTGTATCAAACAAACTCGTACAACTCATAGATACGACCCACATTCCACTTCTGCGAATATGATTATTCCAGATATGCACAAATTTGTGTAGAGGATTAACACCATTGAACATTAGAGGCGATATGCGACTCCATACTATGCCACTGCCACAACCATGACATAACATATGTGTCGGCACTCATCCAATCCTCATACTCAGTAAACATTTCAGGCGGGGGTTCTTTCGTCAAACATTTCACCCTTAATACTACTTTGATCTACTTGGACCATGCAAGGTAGTTCGCAACATTGAGTTTCACCGTTATAATCAATTTTTTTAATTCATTATTATGAATAACAGTAAAAGCAGGACTACCCCCGCTACCACCACCAACACTATTAACCTCGCTAGAAGATTTGTCACCACCATACTTGCAGATACAATAGAAAGACGAGATCTCTGGAACCCTAGATCTCACAACGAATCACAACCGACGATGAATAACCAATTGAGATCTATAGAAAAACTAGATCTCATAAACAAACAACGAACGACTACAAATAACGAACGACGAATCATGAAAAGTTGACAAAAAACAGGCAAAATTTTTTTTGAGAGGAGAGAGAAAAGGCGGAGAAGAGAATATGAGAAAAAAGAGTGCAAGGACATGAAACCGTAGGTTGCATCTCATGTGTATTTATATTGATATGCATGATGATAAATACACCAACAATTACTATTGTACCTAGGGCCGGCACTGGGGTAAGTCGGACAAGCCAACGGACTTGGACAACCCCCCGGTTAGGGAAACCCCAAGACCCTAAAGTCCCCACCTCTCCGCCAATAGAGCCTCCGTGGTCCACCTAAAATCCACTATGTCAGTTGAACTAGCAATCCACCAGGCCCATATTTTGAGTTCTCACTAAGAAGACCTCGAGTAGCTCAAGGAGAGTAACTCGGAATCCGAACTCCACGACGTCGTCAGAACCGGAGACTTCGACGTCGCTGCTAACCCCACTCGCCATCAATTTTTTGGATATCTTCATTTAGAGTCAAGGGCAAGGGACAACAAAATTTAGCTTCAACTAGGACAACCCAACCTCCTGGGGCGATCTTTATTGTACCCTCATAAGATAAATAACAATAATAACTCTAATACTCATAAATCTTGAGAGAAAGAGGGGGGTGGGGGGGGGGGGGGGGGGGGGGGGGGGGTTGTAGCCCCCAAGCCATAATGGTACATAAAGCTAGGAGTGGCAAGTATGTCGGGTTAGATTCTGGTCGTCCCGCTTAGGTCATGAAAAGTGATCAACTTGGATAGACATGTCTTTCTTTCTTTCTTTCTTTCTTTCTGACTTTAATAGTTTATGTGGTTTTCTGTTATTGCAGGGACATGGTTTCAGGAAGGAACTGGGTTCCATGCTAGAAAATCTGGAGCCTCGGTTTATCAGATTTCCAGGTTCAACAATAAATTCTCATTGTTGTTTCTTTGTATAACCTAGAACTAGATCACATAGTAGGTAATCTTAAACATGTAGAACTGTTCCAGATATAGCCTAGAAGTAACTGTCAAGTGAAAGCGGATCAGGTCTCAAATGCGAGATATCTTTAGTCTTATTTTGCCTTGCATATGTTTAGGTGGTGATTACGTTAAAGGTGGACGATTACGAAATGCTTTCAGATGGAGAGAAACAATTGGTCCATGGGAAGAGAGGTCTGGCCATTTTAATGACATTTGGGACTACTGGACAGATGATGGACTGGGCTTTTTTGAATTTCTTCAAGTAAATATCATATTTTATACAAGATTCCATGCTTTATCTTCATAAATTTCCGATTCTTTGTAATCTTTAAAAACACTACGGAACTTGCTAACAATGTTTCACCTGCTGCAGCTTGCAGAGGATCTAGGTGCCTCCCCAGTTTGGGTGGTCAACAATGGTAATTTCAGTTTGTTCAGTCAATTACATATATAATGGCTTTCTTTTTTCATCTACAAGCTCATTAATCATTACAGGAATTAGCAAGAGTGATCAAGTCGATACAACCACCATCTTACCTTTCGTGAAGGTATGTCTTGGACTTGTAACTTTATTCATTAACAGCCATTATGTAATTTATTAAGCATGCATAAACTGACTGTCTTTTCAATTTTAGTGGACAATTTGAAAGAACCTCTGTCAAAATCAACTTCTCAAGAATTTCTTTTTATCAGATATTGTCATATTGTCTGACTTTGGAGTTTAATGGTGTTGGACATTTCTTTGACAGCATAGTCTACCCAATATAATGCTACAGATTCATATCCCTCATTAGCAGTGTCTTAAGATTATAAACTACATGGAAGTTATAGGAATAACAGGAAGAGGGCAGATTGTATGCACTCGATAACCTTTTTTATTGTTATAGTATTTTGGAAAATATCATAAGCTTAACTGAAAACTTCATGGAACAGATTTTAAACCTTTCACCCAAAATTAGTACCAAAGTACTCGTCTCCAATGTTCACCCAACAACCATTTCACAGCAACCTCCACAACTCTATTCTTTCCTGTGGGATAAACCTTTGTTAATTTATTGGTCATGTTGGTCTAGATTAGTATATCAAACTTTTTGCCTTCATATCATGCAGAAAAAAACATAATAGCAGATTTATTGATAATACGAATTGATGCTCTCTCTCTCTCTCTTTTGGAAGTTGACAATCTTAAGGGTCTCATTATTTTATGAGTCGGCATCAGTTGCTTTTCATTTGATATGGAGTAATTTCTTATTATCCTTCATTACAGGATGTTGTTGACGGCATTGAATTTGCTAGGGGTAATGCTGACTCAACATGGGGTTCTGTTCGAGCTGCAATGGGCCACGTAGATCCTTTTGAACTCAAGTATGTTTCCATTGGGAACCAGGATTGTGGGAGCCCAAACTATCGAGGTGCATTTTCTTTTTATTTGCTTGAAGTGGCTTATGGACAGACCTTAAATTACTTGTTTAGAGATCAAAATGAAATGATATCGGGGTCTCAACCTACTTTCATAATATTATACATGTTTGTAAAGGGAATCATTGCTATTCTAAAGTATGTCAATATTGATGTTCATACCATGTAAGTTAATTGATGTTCATACATTGTAAGTTATGACATCAATTACAAGTAGGCTAATTTGCTATTAAATACTCTGAACTTTTTTCGATTTGTAAGTTGTTACCATAAACTATCATAATTAGTAACTTACTATCCTAAGATATGTTGGATATGGCTTGTGTTTGTCCGGGGAGCTGTGAACACCGTCTGAGGAATCAGAGAAGCTCAATAAGGAGTCGAAACAACAAGCATTAGCCCCGTCGGTATACTGTCGGCATACTTAAAAGTGTCAATTGTCCAACAAGTCTTGGACATAATAAGTCATTTGGATAAGAATACAGACGACATGCCAATAGCATATTGCCAACATACCGTCGGGTCGGGGCTGCTATATTTTTATGCGTGGTTCAGATCTAAAGTTGGCATTTTCGACCGTCCAGATTGCTCCAAGGTTTCGGTCAAGTTTTTTTTAGGGGGGTTGGGGTGGGGTATTTACTACCTCAAATAGCCAGGTTTAGGTGATTGTTTGTTTGAGGCTATTATTGCTAAGAGCTAGGACTTTTTCTAGGGTTTACTAGAGAGGTCGTTAGATGAGTTATTAGTAGAGAAGGAGAGGGTTGCTCTATGTCGTATTACGTGTAACTCTTTTGTAAGGTTCTCTGACTTGATTTAACAACAATTTCTCCCCTTGTCCCGTCGAGTAGGTTGCTTTTGACCGAACCACATAATCTCTTGTGTGCTTGTGTTTATTCATTCAGTTATCGTGCTTTGTTATTCTCGTCATCGATAAGGGTATTTTCGTGTTCTCGCTTCTGCATGTTGCACAACAAGATATTACAATTAGTAACTAAATATCTTGAACTTTTACAAGTGTGCAAGTTATGACGTTATACTGTTAATGATAGTACCCTTCATATTTTCATATTTCTTAGTGATACCCAACCTAACACGCATAGGGTAGCAAGTTTCAAATCAGTGAAAGCTCAAAGGTATTTACTTGCTAATTATAATACTTTAGGATAGCAAGTTGCTAATTTTGATAGTTTATGGTAGTAACTTGCAAATTAGTTAAAGTTTAGGGTATTATATGCAAATTAGCCTTGCAAATATGTTTATCATTCAAATACGTAGCTTTATATTTTTGATAACTTTTGGAAATGATGCATTCAATATCATACCTCAAGGTTCTTCCTCTCAGCCTTGAAATATGGGAGGGAAATCTTCAGCTTACTGAGAACTGAATGCGGTATCTGCCCAAAATAGTTCTGAGATGTAATAGAATAATTTACCTGATACTGGGCGTAGTTTGTTTGAGCTCAAAGTGCTTAGTATGAGAACCTAGTTTGTAATAAAAATATAATTGTGCATAATTTTTTGAACCAATTTTTTTAAGGAATTTGTTTATATTGTCTTTGTTGTTTGATTGTGTTCTGCTTAGGTGATAAATATACCTTCTATTCATCTAGAATTCTACTTGATGGTTAGAGGAGTACGGAAATTTCAAATAAGTAATTAATGCGTTGGTATGTTATTTGGATAGGAAACTACCTCAAGTTTCATTCTGCGATTAAAGCTGCTTATCCGGATATCAACATTGTTTCCAATTGCGATGGGTCATCTCAGCAGTTAGATCATCCTGCGGACCTTTACGATTTTCATGTAAGCTAATATGTTTCTATCTATTTTGTTTAGTTCTACATTCAGTTTTTTTTTATTGTGTGTCATTAGGAATACTGATGATTCACTATCTTGAATAGGTGTATACCTCTGCTTCCAATATGTTCTCTATGAACCATCAATTTGACCGTGCATTGCGTAATGGACCGAAGGTGCATTGCACTTAGAACTTACCATCTTCATAATATTTATAGTTTGCTAAAACTCTGTCGACATATATACCCAGGCATTTGTTAGCGAGTATGCTGTTCATGGGAATGATGCTGGGTCTGGAAGTCTTTTGGCAGCACTAGCAGAAGCTAGTTTCCTTATCGGGTTGGAAAGAAACAGGTGTGTTTACTCGCTCCTTGATTGATAACGGGAGATACGTTATCCTTACTCTTTATGTGTTTGTCGTCTATGTAAGATCATTTAAGAGCATGTCATGGTCTGTGAAGCAACTTCATTGTGATCATATCTTCTATAAGTTTTAAGTATTATTTTCCCTCATTTGGTTCCATTTTAGTATACTTCAAACAGATATGATGTTCTCCGAAAAATCAGGCTCCCGGTAGTTCAGATATTACTTCTTAATCACCTATTACTGATTAGATTTCTGGTTATTGTCCATCCAGTGATGTTGTTGAGATGGCAAGCTATGCACCTCTTCTTGTCAATGTCAATAACCAAGGGTAATACATTTTTTTTTCTTAATCCTGGATTTGTTACGAATCTCTCTTTTTCTCTTTAATATAATATAATTTTGTTAACATTCTATCTAGACCCATTTGTCAAGATATGTAGATTTGCTTCAACAAATTAACATCTACACCATGTTTTTTTTCATTCTTCAGGTTCACCCCTGATGCTATTTTCTTCAACTCATGGCAGCAGTATGGAACTCCCAGCTACTGGATGCAACAATTCTTCAAGGACTCAAATGGTGCGACATTCCATCCCTCGGTTATTCAAGCCAGTTCTTCCGCTTCACTGGTTGCATCTGCAATCACTTGGCAGAGTTCGGGAGACAGCAATAGTTACTTAAAAATAAAGGTGCTCATTTTCAGTAGTTACATATGCTCATACTAATCTGCTTTCATTTACTTTTAGTATAAATCTATCAGCGTCCAAAGAGTTTGAGAAAGTGCAACAACAAAAGCAAAGCCTCTATCCCAAATTTTGGCTTTGGCTATTCGAATCGTTTTCATACATTCAGCTCAGCTCCGTTAAATCCCATGTCCTCTACTAAGGGATGGCCCAACATATATTCTGCAAGGATTCATTTTAAAGTGATCCGCCAATATTTTGTGTTGGATGTCAGTTACCTAACACAATCGTCATCCTTTATCCGAGTTTGGGACCAACAGTGAAAATATAAGAAATTAAGCACAACACAGAAGAAGAGAAAATCAGCAATCATCTGCAAATTTTGCTGTATGAATTGCCTGCACAAAGAAAGTTCTAGATTTTGTTTTTTTCGCTCTGGTACTTCTCTAGATTCTAGGTTCAACAATTAAATTGTATTGGCCATTCTTATGATGCAATCTTGCAAAACTTTTTTTTACGCAGATTGTGAATTTCGGGAGTGATCTTGTGAATCTTAAAATCTCTGTAGGGGGATTGAGCAGTGATGTCAACTCTTCGGGGTCAATAAAGACCGAACTTACATCTGGCAATGTGATGGACGGGAACTCCTTCAGTGCACCACAAAAGGTAATCTAATCATATATATATATGGTTTTATACATGCATAAGGATGTGTGAATTCAGTTAACAGAAAAGAGAGTAATATATATCATGGTGAGTATCCTATCTGCATATAAATAGTTTGCAGTATCGGCCGATACCGATCCGATACGGCCGATACCGATACGGTTTGACATGTCTCCGAGACCGACAATTATCCGATACTGACCGATACCGACATTGGGGTCGCTTTTTCGGTCAATTCGACAAAGAAAAAAAAAAGAAATTTAGTAGAATAATTGACTTGTTTATTATTGATGTGGAGCTACATATATATAGGAGAGGCTAACCCCTCTCTCTACTACTCTACTCTATGTGGGACTAAAAAATCCTTTAGTATTCTCAACACTCCTCCTCGAGATGGACGATAGATATCAATCATCCCTATCTTGTCACATAGTTTAGAAAGATTCAATAAATTAAGACTCTTAGTAAGACAATCTGCGACTTGCTCTTCTGAGCGAACATGGTCGAGCTTTAATATCCCTTTCTCTAGCTTCTCTTTGATGAAGAACCGATCGATTTCGATTTGCTTTGTTCTGTCATACTGAACTGGATTGTTAGCTATACTTAGTACAACTTGACTATCACTCAGAAGGCGTAATGGTGTTCCCTGGTCCAGCTTCAACTCTGTCAGCAATACTTTTACCCACAACAACTCTGACACTCCAAGAGACATAGCTCTATATTCTGCTTCAGCGGTTGATTGTGCTACCACATACTGTTTCTTGCTTCTCCATGAGACTAGGTTACCCCCCACAAAAATATAGTAACCTGAGGTAGACATTCTGTCGTCCATGCAGCTTGCCCAATCTGCATCGCATTACCCCTCAACACCCATGTGTCCATTGTTCTTGAACCATAGCCCGCTTCCAGAAGTCCCCTTCAGATATCTCAGAATATAGAAAATTGCATCCATATGGCCCTTCCTTGGATCATGCATGTAGCGACTCACTACACTTACAACAAATAAGATATCAGGACGAGGGTGGCCTAGATAAATTAATTTGCCTACAAGTATCTGATATCTCTCACAATTAACAGGCTCTTATGTCTGTCCTCAACTTATCTTTCTGATCGATTTGAGTGATTGCCGATTGACATCCCAGTATATCAGTTTTTGTGAACATATTTAGTACATACTTTCTCTGAGAGAGGACGATCCCATCTTTTTCTCGAGTCACCTCGATCCCGAGAAAATATCTCATCATTCTCAAGTCATTTACTTCAAATTCCTTGGCAAGTTTTGACTTCAGCTGGGTAATCTCCTCATCATCACCTGTGATCACTATATAATCTACATATACTGCAAGTATGGTGACGTGGCCTCTCGCACGTCGGAAGAAGACCGTGTGATCTGCATTGGTCTAGTTGTACCCAGTGTCTGTGACAGCCTTCCTGGATCTTTCAAACCAGGCCTGAGGAGATTGCTCGAGTCCATATAATGATTTCTTCATCTTGCACACCTTTCCTGTTGACTACTTCGTGCAAAAATCCGGAGGCATCTCCATGTATACTTTCTCTTGTAGATCTCCATAAAGAAAGTCATTTTTCACATCCAATTGATGAAGTTGCCACCTATGGTTTGTTGCAAGAGAAATCAGGATTCTTACAGTACTCATATTTGCTATTAAAGCAAATGTCTCATCATAGTCGATGCCATAGGATTGAGTAAATTCCTTTACAACCAATCCTGCCTTGTATCTCTCCACCTTTCCTTCTGGCATCTCCTTTACTGTGAAGACACATTTAAATCCAACTGCTCTCTTTCCTTTAGGTAATGGAACAAGTTCCCATATCCTATTTCTTTCAAGTACCTCAAGTTCCTCCAATATTGCAGATTTTTACCTCGGATTTTCCTTCGCTTTCTGCCAACACTTAGGCACAGAGGTGGTGTCTAACGATGCAATAAATTCTCCATAAGTAAGGGATAGATTAGAGTAGGATAAAAAATGGATGATGTCATGTTCATAACCATAACGATTAGAGATTCTTTTCGCATTACTGCAAGAAGATCTCCTTAAGGAAATAGAGAAGGACAAGGAGAAGAGATCATATCATCCGAATCAGAGAAATCCGATACGGGAGGTGCATCTTCAGGAGTTGGGGCAGGGTTAGGACAGGGACATGGCACAGTAGGGGCAATAGGCACAGTAGTGGACTGCTGCTTTCTCCTTCTGTAGACTTGGATCTCTGTAGATTTTTCTGTAGTCTGTTCCTCCTCCTGTACTACAGCATCACTTTCTTCCTCATTGTGAGCTTCTTCATCACTTTTCTCTCTCGCTATCTCTCCCTTGTTTTCTTGGACTAACTTTCATCATTGGGCATGAAACTGACCTGAAAATCATGTTTGGGCCCATCTCTCCCTCACTCCTAATACCTTATGTGTTAGGTGTATCACCAAATGCGGAGCCTTCACCTGAACCATTGTGGTAGTACGGTTGCATCTTTCTGAATGTAACGTCCATGCTCACAAAGAACCTTCGCTCCATAGGACTCTAGCAAGAGTATCCCTTCTGAGTTCCTGAGTAGCCAACAAAGATGCACTTCACTGTCCGAGAGTCCAGCTTTTCCACAGCAGGCCTATTATCCTGCACAAAATAGACACATCAAAATACCTTTGGGAGAATAATGTACTTGTTCTCACCGGTAAGTATCTCAAACGGTGTCTTCCATCCTAACACCTGAGAGGGCATCATATTGATGAGATATGCATCCGTCAATACGGCATGTCCCCACAAGTGTTTAGGAATAATCATAGCAAACATCATTGACTGTGCCACTTCTAACAGGTGCATGTTCTTCTGCTTCACCACGCTATTTTGAGCTGGTGTATAGACACATGAAGTCTGATGTTGTATCCCATGGACTGATAAGTATTCTTCAATATCCTTGTTGGTGTATTCTGTCCCATTGTCTGACCTCAAAGTCTTCACCTTAGCACCGTATTGTATTTTAATCCTGAGATAAAAATCTTAAAAGCATGTGAATACATCACTCTTACTCTTCATTAGATATACCCAGGTAACACGAGTGTAGCAGTCAATATATGTGACAAACCACTTAAAACCATTAATAGTAGTTGTAGGACAATGACCCCACACATCAGAATGTATCATATCAAAAGCAGCTAAACTTTTATTTTCATAACTCACATACGAGCTTCTGGTATGTTTTCCAAGTTCACAAGCATCACAAACCAACTTTTGCTTATTAGTCTTTTTGATACATAGGGATACATCCGACTCAGAAGACTAAATGAAGAGTGTCCCATACGCTGATGTTGGAGTAATAATTCTACTTCTACAGTCTTTCATGGCTCCTCCTATTGTGCTTCATCTACCAGTGATGCCAGTGCTGCATCTAGCCCACCTCTATCAAAGTATCATAGCCCTTTATGCCAAGTGCTAGTTTCCAACCGTCTTTTCATTCCCTTCTCCTGAAAAATCACCTTAGAAATGTCAAAGAAAATAACACAATTAAGTTGAAAAACAATGGCACTAATAGACAATAAATTAACAGAAAAAGATGGAGCATACAAGACATTAGTAAGAGTCATGGAATATGTGCATTCAACTATGTCTTTACCTACAATGGGTCTAGCATTACCATCAGCAGTCTGAATGCTTTCAGGCGTTGCCAGGTGAGTGTAATCTTGGAACTCATCATGGGCACCTGTGACATGACGGGATGCCCCAGAGTCAATTATCCAATTTAGACTTCCTGATCTGTGGGTAGATGCAAGGGCATAAGAAGGTATACATGTGCTTGTATGGGCATAGTAGGTTGTAGAAGCATAAAAATCTCTACCATGCACCAACTGTAATCAAAGGCCATAAGCCGCAGTGATCAAGCCTCCTGCGTTATAATGATCCAGTGCCATGCGCCGACCGTTTCATAACTAGTGTTCCCATGCGCCAGCAGTGCCATGCGCCATTAAGTAACTAGTGTCCGCATGTGCCAGCAGTGACATGACCTACTACTCCCTGAAGCATCCCCATGCGCTAAGCGGAATGACACTTCACAGATGCGCTATTGCAGTTCCTGCTGTTATTTTCTCCATGCTTCTGTTTAAAGTATTCTGAACTTAAAAAACTTACAAAGTTTAGAAACTTTGAAGGAGATATTGTAGAAGCATAAAAATCTTGTAGGCCGTATAGAGCTCATGCCCCCTCAAAGTGAAAGCAGGCCGCAGAGGGGCCACATAGAGGCCATGTGGCCCGAACAACCAAGGAGTTAGAAGCAACATAAGAAGAATCCATGCGGCTTGAACAACCACGAATTAAGGGGCCACATGAGATCCCCTGACATGGCATTAAATGTCTGTCAGAAGTTCTAACATACCACTCATCATCCATAGCGTTTCGAGAATTGTGCGATAGGCATCGGCTCATAAAAAGATAGAAAGTCACATCAGTGCATTAATAACTTCGTCAGATGTTCCATGTCACGTGTTCTCTCATTGCGGCTACGGTCCTATGCGGTCTAGTCATCAGGCGGCCTAAGTGTCCATCCGACATGAGCTCGCATGCGGCCATAACACCATGTGGCCGAAGTGTCCATAAGACCAAGGCAAAAAGAGAGCAGATATGCGGCCAAGACGTTATGCGGACAAGATGTTATGCAAGATCTTTCCGTTGCAACCGAAGGGATCCTTATACAATCAATGCAGACCACGTGTCCAACTAACCGAGTCACGCACACAACGGAGTTGAGAACGACCCCGAGATCTTATCAACAATATATCCAAACTGAGACCACATGGCAGCATGCCCGTGGTATGCGGCTACAGTTGCAACCGTATTCTGTTGAAGGAGCCCTATGCGGCCACCAAACAGAGGCATATACGGCACCTATAGCCCATCAGCATGATGACTATAAATATGAGGAAGTTGGATGTTCCTAGGATCCACTTTTCAGAGACCATACCCCCAGGCGAGCTACGTAGGTGCACACAAGATCAAGAGAGAGAGAGATAAAAGAGAAGAGAGCAGCCTCATTCCCTCGTCGGTCCGTCAAAGGAGTAAAGTAGTTGCTGCAGTACTCAATCTCCATCGTCACATTCCCCAGATCAAAAATATCGTACTTATATTTTCTGTCTAGAATTTCTTTGTAATTTTTTTATTGAATAAAAGTTTCCCAAATTTACACTGATGGTAAACATAGATGATGTTACCCCCGGAGATGGTTGGAGTCGATGCCCCAGTGGTGTTGGCTAGACTGTCGCTGGTTTCAAGCTTCATGCTCCTTCACATTTCTAGTATTTTCCTCTCACTAGGGGTTATATCGGATGACTGACTCTCATTTCTCCCTTCTGCCATATTTGTCTTGTGCCCTCCAGAATAATTACCTCTGCCTCCGCCATAGCCTCCTCTGGAAATCCTATGCCCTCCAGGGCTATGTCCGCGGCCATTGGACTGACCTCTTAGAGGTTTCGTACAGAATCTGATAAAATATTCAGGTTCTCCACACTTGTAGCACCCTCCCCCTCCGGAAGGGTTTGAGTTAAACACTACTAGAGCTGATATTCCCCGGAGAGTTAGTGGTGATAGGCATTAGCTTCAGTTGTGCCTCTTCTTGTGCCATAGCAGCAATGGCCTCCTCCAGTGATGGTAGTCCGGTTGTGCAAGTAGGATATTTCTCCTCTACTCGAATGCTTGGTTGAGCCCCTTCAGGAACTTTATCATCCTCTGTCGCGAAACATACTCTATGAACTTCTTATACTGTTTCACAAATGCCGGTTCTACTTGCTCATCCTCCACGCTAATGGGATCATAGTGGTCGAGATCTGACCAATAATTCTTTATCAGAGCCACATACTCAGAGATGGTGTGATATTCTTGGACCACCTTGTCAAGTTCATCTTGTAGTTGGAAGACCCTCATAGGGTTGCCCGACCCTGAGTACATGTCTCTCAGCGTCATCCAAATGTTACCAACACCCTCCATTGCTTCCACGTTGTCCAACACTTGGTCGGTCAATGAGGCTGCCAACCATCCAACAACAATATTGTTGACGGTTTTTCATGCAGCAAACTTCCATGAGGAGTGATCTTTAGGTGCCTTGGTTTGTCCATTCACATAGCCCACCAAGCCTCTTGCCTTCAGAGTCCACATCGCCTGACGCGACCACTTCAAGTGGTTGGAAGTACTCTCCAACTTTATCTTCAGTTTCTCCAACTACTCCATTTGTATGGTGAATGATCCATATTTGCGTGTGCAACACGGGAGCTAGTCTCGGTCAGCCTCCTGGAGAAGAGATCGTTCATAAAAGCCTTCATCTCTTGGGTCGTTAACTTGCCGTAGATCGTCTTTATCGTCTTTTTTTTGTCCTCTTTCATCAACAAGACGGTGACAGATCTAGATCGTCTCCACCTTTGATCTTCGTCCTCTCCACGTCTACTGTTTCTCCTTCAGCGGCAGCGGTGTCCCTGAGAGTCACTACTGATGTCCCGTGCACGGCTTCAACCCGAGGCCGCATGGCCTGACGAGAATAAGGGAAATGAACCGATAGTTGTAGTCGAGATCGAAAATTCACACAAAAGTTTTCTCACTGATATACCTCGATCAAACTAGCAACTATATAAGTTGTATTCCGATTACAACTTGTTGCTACAAAAACGATAATCGTAAAATTAAACTTCTCGTTCTTCCTTGCAATCACAGTTGTATACGAACAAAACCGAATTACAACTCACAGAAGAGAAGAAGAATAAAAAGATGATGAGATACTGCACTGGCGGCGATGGAGAGGGGGCGGGGTCGGCATGGAGAAATGGGAGGGGGGCTGTTGGCCGACGACTGGGAGGTGCCGACAGGAAGGGGGGCTGCTGGCCGGCGGCTACTGGTGGTAGAAGAGTGGGGGGGGCTATGGAGGGGGTTAGGATTAGGATTTGGTAATGGGGGGGTTGGCTCTGATACCAAATAAAAATTTAGTAGAATATTTGGCTTATTTATTATTGATGTGGAGCTACATATATATAGGAGAGGGTAACCCCTCTCTCTACTACTCTACTCCATGTGGGACTATAAAATTCTTTAATACTTTAAACGAAAAAGACCAATCAGCAAGGTTGTAAAAACATGTAAACGAAATTTTTTTTTTATCTATTGCACATAAAGGCGAGGGTGACTACTATTTATTCAATTTCAAAACTACTAAGAAACAACCTTAGAAATACTTAATGCCTAAATGTATATATATTGTTTAAAGTGTTAATAATTATTTGTTTTTCGATACCAAAAAATCTTATATTCCAATTCGAAATTGTCGATACCGTCGATTCACTACTAGAAAAAGTCAAATTAGCGACGTTTAAATGACATAAAAATGTCACTAATCACGTTTAGCGACGTAATTAGCAACGTTTTACAGATTTCGGAACTCAGCACGTCGCTGAAAGGAAAAATGTCGCTAAACGTCGTAATATCGACATTTTTTAGCGACTTAAATGTGTCGCTAAATTAGCGATGTTTAGCGACGCAGCGTCACTAATTAGCGACGTAAACAAACGTCGCTAAACTTCGCTAATTAGCGACTTATATAGCGACGTGACAATGACGTCTTTAATGACCTGGCAGTACTGCCATGTCAGCAATTTGCGACGTACAGCGACGTATTTAGCGACATGTTTAGCGACGTCATTAGCGATGTCTACTAACGTCGCTAATTAGCGACGTATTTAGCGACATCTATAAACGTCGCTAAATACGTCGCTAATTTTACAGAAAAAATAAAAAAATTGAATACTGAATTGTTTCCAAACTATTATTCCTGCAATTTATGAATTTCTAATTAAAAATAGACCCGGAGCAACCCTCCGTTGAATTCTCTGGGTTCGCCAACCCCTTCGATGGAACACTCAACACCGGTAAATTAACATCATTTAATATGAATAAAATGTATCACCGTTATATAATACACACAAATATTATAGATAGACCTGGAGCAACCCTCCATTGAATTTTTTGCGTATGAAATAACACAAAAAGTATATAAAATATCACAGTCACACAATACACACAAAATAAAAGTATCACAGTCACACAAAATGCATAATATATAAGTATCACAGTCACACAATGGGCATAATATATAAGTATCATAATCACACAATAACCACAATAAAAGTATATGAAACATCACAGTATCAATCTCGAGGATATCCAATACCCTGGGGCACATACCAGTTCCTCAGATACTGCGCATAAACAACGTCTATGTGATCAATCTCCGCTATAGGTGCTGGGTGACTGGAACTTTCCGTCTGAGATACAACCTCTATAGGTGCTAGGTGACTGGAACTCCCCGTCTGAGATACAGCAGGTGGTATCTCTTTCTCCTTAACAGTAGGAGGCATCACTTCCTCCTTAACAGTAGGAGGCATCACTTCCTCCTTAACAGTAGGAGGTGTCTCTCTCATGGGTGCCATCTGGTAAGATAGATGAAAACAAAGAATATAATTGATAACAGATATTACTTAAGACATACCTTTAATAATGCGGAATGGAAGAATTAGATGACTCACAAAGCCGATCCCAAAAAATTAAAATAAAACTCTATTTTTGTTGTTGCAACAACCTTACAAGGAGCTCGTACCCTTTACAAAATTTTGTGTTATGATATTCAACCTCACCGTGTATCAATCCAAATTGATGTCATGCAACATTTTGTTTATCCAAATTCAACCTACATAGACTTGTGTTATGATATTCAACCTCACCGTGTATCAATCCATAATGTTCCAATTTTTAATCTCTAATTTATGAAAGAAAATAAAATAGTATAACCAGTTTGAGATCATATAGTGATTTTGCTTACTTGAATTTGTGAATCTCACTAGCAGGTTATGTATTACTATGAGCATGGAAAGAAAGCCTAATACTTACTCTAAGATCCTTAAACGATACAAATGGCTGCTTCCCAATGAGACTTGTGAACCCTCTCCCATTGAGATTCATGAATCCTCTAATTAAACACAACTATGGGGAAAAATAATATTTTGCCTGGTTATTATAACATAGGTAACCTTCTTCACAATCCTAAGAAAGTTTAGCCCAGACACACCACAGAAACATACATATTAAATAGAATATTTAAGACATAATATAAAGAAACATACATAAAAAATAGGTGGTAGAGGATCATTCCCCATACACCAAAACAGTACAAGCCATTGAAACCTCACTATTTTTTATTAAAAAATAAAGGAATATTAAATTGGTACTCTATCTCAAGGTGTCAATAATTACTCTATTCTAATCATGATTTGAAGCCAATAAAACTTGAAAAGGAGTACCCTTTGTTGTTACCAACTAGTATGGGTTTCACGAAGCTTTGTTTCGTCAAACAACTTTTGTAGCCTCCATTACCAAAATATTATATACCTTGGCACTAAACATACTAGTGGTGCTAGTAGGTATCCTAGTAGTTGCTGGCCTCCCAGATTACTTTGTACATAAATATTAGCTTGAGATAGATTTGTACTAGAGCTCACGAGCGTTTGATTTTATGTGTTCAGTAGGTTGTAATAAAAAAAGTTCCCTAAACTGTAATCAAACCCTAGAATTCTCTTCTCCATCAATTTTTTCTCTATTGTAGTCATTTTCTCTCTATTTTCAAATTCAAATAGTACTGTTCTTCTCCAATTTCTCCTTCAAATCATTCTACAATGTCAAATGCGGTTAGATATGTTTCAGATTTAGGTCATCTAGATTTGGGAACGTATCAAATGGTATCAGAGCAGCATATAGATCCAATCATGGAGGCAGCCGAAGATCCAAGCATGAGCTGCCATGGATCTCTCCATGAATCTCCACCGATTCGAGTTCCAATCCATGGCGAAGCTCGGGTACAAACTTTGAAAGAGTACACAGCTGATCCGAGAAGGAGCTGCAAGGGATTTCCTCGTGGATCACCACCAAAACTTTCGATCATCAATGGCGAACCCATGGATCCAGTGAGGGAGGATCGACTGCAGTCGTGGATCACACTAAGCCCTTATCACAAAAACCCTAACTCTAATCCCAGGTCAAAAATCCTAACCCTAACCCCAACACTAACCCTAGGTCTTGATCCCAGGTCGTGTCAGTTTTGGGTTAGGGTTGGTGTCACGTGTGTATGTGTGTGTCGTGTCTGTGTCAGTCTAATAGAATAGGATTGGTTCTTCATAACAGTATAATGGCTTCTTGTTGTTTTTGTCCATCAGTTAGTAGGCTATGGAATTCTCCATGGTTGGTCCTCTCTATTAGCAGACCTCTTTGTCATTACAAAAGTAGTGAATTATTTATTTTGTCCTGGATGTAAATTTAATTTTAGTAATGATACCGACCTACACTCAGCATGCATAGAATTTGTTGAAATTAGTTGATGATTTTATTGATTGTCTCATTGGCATTATATAGCCTTACAGTCATTAATACAATGATCTCAATCATTATGACAATAATCTCATAATGGAATATCCTGTGACATATTCTGGCATCCCAAATATGTCCTCAGGATATTCCCATGTGCTTATACTATACTTAAATATGACACCCAACATACCATATCAACACTCCCCCTCAAGATGGGTGAAAGATATTCACTAAGCCCATCTTGTCACATCCTCTAATCATGCTCACTGAGGCGAGTCCCTTGGTTAGTCCATCTGCTACTTGATCCCTGGTTGGAACATGGCCAAGCTCCAGTAATCCACTATCCAACTTCTCTTTGATGAAGAATCTATCAATCTCGATGTGTTTGGTCCTGTCATGCTGTACTGGATTGTTGGCGATACTAATAGCTGATTGATTGTCACACCACAGCTTCATCTTGGCTCCTTGATCCAGCTTCAGCTCCACCAGCATATTCTTCAACCATAGCAGCTCTGCAACTCCCAAGGCCATAGCTCTGTACTCTGCTTCAGCTGTCGATCTGGCCACCACAGACTGCTTCTTACTCCTCCAGGAGACCAAGTTACCTCCTACAAATATGCAATATCCTGAGGTAGACCTCCTGTCATCAGCACAACTAGCCCAGTCAGAATCACAGTAGCCCTCGATGCTCACGTGATTGTTCTTCCTGAATATTAGTCCCTTCCCGGGAGCACCTTTCAGGTACCTCAGAATCTGGTACACTGCATCCATATGACCCTTCCGTGGGTCATGCATGTAGCGGCTCACCACACTTACTGCAAAGCAGATATCAGGACGTGTGTGGCTCAAATAGATCAACTTGCCAACCAGTCTCTGGTATCTGTCCCGATCAACTGGTTCTCCAGCCTCAGCATCAATCTTGAACCTCTGATCTATTGGTGTCGCTGCAGGTTTGCACCCCAACATCCCAGTTTCTGTGAGAAGGTCCAATGCATACTTCCTTTGAGAGAGAACAATCCCCTCTGCTTCTCGAGCAATCTCAATCCCAAGGAAGTACCGAAGAAGGCCGAGATCCTTCACCTCGAATTCCTTGCCAAGCTTTCCTTTGAGTTGGGCGATCTCCTGCTCATCATCTCCTGTGATAATCATATCGTCCACATACACCGCAAGCATGGTGATGTGGCCTCCACTCCGACGGAAGAACACAGTATGATCCGCATTGATCTGCTGATATCCCATCCCTATCATCGCTCTTCTGAATCTGTCAAACCACGCTCGAGGAGACTGCTTCAGTCCATAGATGGACTTCTTCAATCTGCAGACCTTGCCTACTGTCTGATTGGTGCCAAATCCTGGTGGTATCTCCATGTACACCTCCTCCACTAGATCTCCGTGAAAAAACGCATTCTTCACATCCAGTTGGTGTAGCTTCCATCCACCATTCGCTGCCAGAGAAATCAGAGTCCTGACAGTGCTCATCTTTGCAACTGGTGCAAAGGTCTCGTCATAGTCGATGCCGTACGTCTGACTGTATCCTTTGGCTACTAGTCGAGCTTTGTAGCGCTCAACCTGTCCATCTGGGTTCTGCTTCACGGTAAAGACCCACTTGCATCCAACTGCTCTCTTCCCCTCTGGCAATCTCACAAGCTCCCAAGTGTGGTTCTTCTCCAGAGCTCCCAACTCCTCGTGCATTACCGCTTTCCACTTTGGATCGTTCTTGGCAACCTGCCAATTGTTAGGTACAGTAATACTATCCAAAGATGCTATAAATGCTCCATGAGAAGAAGAGATATGGTCATAAGAAACAAACTGAGCAATATCCCAACCATATCTGTTTGGAGGATTTCCTGCATTGCTGCGAGTGGTCCTCCGTACAGATAGTGGTGTGGGAGGAGTAGAAGTAGGAGGAATGATATTTTGTGAAGGAGGGGGTATCACCTGAAGGGGGGTTGGTGTCGGTGCCTCAGGAGTTGGGACGAACGCAGGCAAAGGACTTGGCACTGGCACTGTCGGTACTGGTCCTGCAGTTTGCTTCTCTCTCCTGCTGTAGGTAAGTAACTCTCCCTGAGCCGTAGGCCTAACACCTTCACCTTCTTGTCCCTTCTCCGTGCCTCCATGCCAAACTTCTAAATCGGTTACCACAAAGTTCTCCATCTCCCCCTCTCGCCTAATACTGGCAGTATTAGGCGTGTTGTGTGAAGTTCCGTCCTGGTGGTAGTATGGCTCGTGCTCCCGAAAGTGGACATCCATACTGACAAACTTCTTCTTCTCTACTGGACTCCAGCACACATACCCCTTCTGGGTCGCCGAGTAGCCTACGAAGATGCATTTGACCGCTCTAGGGTCAAGTTTCCCAACTGATGGCCTGTTGTCCTTCACAAAACACACACACCCAAACACCTTCAGTGGGAGTATCCCACTATTATTGCCTTGCAATACCTCACATGGGGACTTCCATCCGAGGACCTTCGAGGGCATCCTGTTGATGAGTTGAGCTGCTGTCAACACTGCATGCCCCCACAGACTCTGTGGAACATTCATGTCGATCATCATACTTCTTGCGACCTCCAGAAGGTGTCTGTTTTTCCTTTCTGCAACTCCATTTTGTGCTGGTGTGTATGCACAGGTGGTCTGATGCTGTATTCCGTGTGCTGACAAGTATTCTGCAAGCGTCCTGTTGGTATACTCCGTTCCATTGTCAGACCTCAGTACCTTCACAACTGCTTTGTACTGAGTCTGGACATGCTTATGGAAATCCCGAAAACAAGCAGGTACATCATTCTTATTTTTCATCAAATATAACCAGGTAACACGAGAGGCACACTCAATGAAAGAAACAAAGTACTTATAACCATTCATAGTGTTAGTAGCACATGGACCCCAGACATCAGAATGTACTACCTCAAAAGCAAAAGTGCTCCTATGACCCGTGCCAACATATGAGCTCCTAGTAAGTTTTCCTAACTCGCACGCATCACATACTAATTTCTCTTTTTTTGTTTTTGCATAAATCTCTGGATATAACTTACTTAGAGTATCAAAGGAAGAATGTCCCATCCTCCGATGATGGAGCATCAAGGTATCCTCAGTCCTCTGCTGCAGTCCTTCCATGCCAGCCTTCTCTGCCATAGATACCAATGCTGAGTCCAGTCCTTCTCGATCTAGGTACCACAGTCCCTCATGCCAAGTGCCAGTCCCAAGTCTTCGTCCTGTTCCTTTCTCCTGGAAGGTCACCTTAGGAATATCAAAAGAAACAATGCATTTAAGTTGGAGAATTATAGAACTAATGGACAAGAGACTGACTGGAAATGATGGAGCATGTAAAACATTGGATAATCTTACTGAACCTGTACAATTAACAGTACCCTTACCGACCACTGGCTGGAAAGTGCCATCAGCTGTCTGAATGCTGTCTGCTGATGCTAGGTGAGTGTAGGAAGAAAATTCACTAGCATTCCCAGTCACATGTCGAGATGCTCCCGAGTCGATAATCCAGTCTTATGATTTAAGGGAAGAGATAGACGCAAGGGCAAGTGATTCGTCAGTACCTTCTGATGGATGGGCATATATGGCAGCGTTGCCCCTAACAAAGAATGAGGTGGACGCCTCCTCTGTTCTACTCCTCATGTCTCCCAGTGCCTGGTCCTCCACAGTAATGGTGCCATCAGCTTCTCCGTTCCCTTCTGATATCAGGAGGTTTGCTCGATAACCTCCTTGGCCGCCTCGTCTACCCCCTCGACCACGACCACGTCCTCCATTATATCTTCGTCCGCCGAACGGTCCTCGTGCACCACCTGAGTCTCCCTCCCTAGGTGGTTTGGTACAAGCATATCGATGATGACCCATCTCCCCACAGTTGTAGCACTGCCGGTTATCCTGCCAGGGTTCTCCCTTAGATCGTGTGTTACCTGAGCTGGTGATCGCTAGTGCTGACTTTGCTTCGGGGGGACCACATGTCCCTGCTTGCAGCCTGATGCGTGTCTCCTCCTGGATCATGGCTGAGATAGCCTCCTCAAGGCTAGGGATCTTTGGTTGGGCTAGAAGTAGGGTCGTCCTCTGTGCGAAAGCTGCAGTCAGCCCTTTGAGAAACTTCATCGTCCTCTCCTGCAGACACACCTGTCTCTCCTTACACTTAGGGTCCCCACAGCTCGCCCGATCTGAGGAGTGATCATAATCCAACCACAGACGCTCCAACTCCGTGGCATACTCCTGCACCGTCTTCTCTCCCTGTACGGTGTCATCAATCTCCCCCTTTATCTGGAAGACCCGTAAGTTGTTCCCCACACCATCATAGGTCCTTCTCAACTTCTCCCACACATCTTTCACCATCTCAATACCGTCTACTGTGGCGGCAATAGACTGGACTAAGGAGTTGAGAAGCCAGATGTAGATCACCATATGAGTGGACTTCCACTCATCGCGTCCTGTCGAGCCCTCGTCCGGCTCTGTCGTCTCGCCCGTCAGGAACCCCTCCATGTTTTTTCCTGCGAGGGTTCTTCTCACCCGCCGTGACCAACTCAGATAGGTGGCTGGTCCATCTAATTTCAGATCGATGGAGGGAAGCTTCAACTCCGGCGACGTTCGTGTCGTGTTCTCACCAGCCGACATCGTCAACAACTTCATCAACGTCGCCACCTCTGCAGAATCTAGCTTCTTGATGATCTCCTCCATCGATGCTTCGTCTATCCAATCACGTCACGTCCGCTCCACGACTCACGCTCGTCCTCGTCGTCCGCTCCTAGATCCGAACATGTCCCCCCTTTTTCCAGATCTAGGCATCCCTATTAGGCGATGTCTAGTGCTGGTGTGGAGGAAGCGGCAGCACGCATGTCACAGCCGCCGTCGCAGCAGCAGCAGCAGTCGTAGCAGCCGTGAAGATTTTTTTTTTTTTTTTTTTTTTTTTTTTTTTGAAGGGAGGGGGGTAGACGAGGCGGGAAGGGAGGGGGGCGTGGAAGAGTTCGGTGGAGGAGATCTAGAAAATCCTCCTGTGGGTTTGTGGAAGCTTGGTGACGGCTAGGGTTTGTGGAAACTTGGCTCTGATACCATGTTGAAATTAGTTGATGATTTTATTGATTGTCTCATTGGCATTATATAGCCTTACAGTCATTAATACAATGATCTCAATCATTATGACAATAATCTCATAATGGAATATCCTGTGACATATTCTGGCATCCCAAATATGTCCTCAGGATATTCCCATGTGCTTATACTATACTTAAATATGACACCCAACATACCATATCAACAGAATTAGTACTCAACAACTCTAAGTCAATGCATCAAGTTGTATCCAATGCCTGTACAAAACATCTCTTCACTTGTGAACTGCTTTAACACCAAAAAATCTTAGAATATCTATGAAGTCATTATATGCCCAAGTTGAATTACATTAGCCAAATAAATTGTATCATTCTGGACATTCAAAGACATGAATTGGACTCAGGCTCTTGCAACATTATTTACAAGAAATCTTAGCTAGAGAATCATGGTTCATCGATATCAGATATCATTTATTCATAACCCAAGGTCAAAAACCCTAACCCTAACCCCAGGTCAAAAATCCTAAACCTAACCCAAACCCCAGGTCAAAAACTCTAACCCTAACTCCAGGTCAAAAACCCTAACCCCAGGTCAAAAACCCTAACCTTAACCCTAGGTCACGTGTGTGTGTCGTGTCAGTGTGTGTGTTAGTGTCTGTAACGTGTGTGTGTCGTGTCAGTGTCAGTGCCATGTGTGTCCTGAGAGAGAGAGAGAGAGAGAGAAGAGAGAGAGAGAGAGAGAGAGAGAGTTAGGGTTTACCTAGAGGAGGAGGAGGAGGAGGAGGGGGGAGGATGCTGCCGGAGGGGGGAGGACACGGCTGGAGGGGGGTCGCCGGGAGGGAGGAGGAGGCTCCGGAGGGAGGAGGGGAGCCTAAGGGGGAGGACGCGGCCGAGGAGGGTCGCCGGAGGGAGGAAGGAGGAGCCAGAGCCGGAGAGATCGAGAGCGGGTTTGAAATTTGGGAGAGGGAGAGGGAGAGGGAGAGATCGAAGGAAATTGGGAGAATCAGCCCTAAGTAAAAAATTTATCGACGTTTTAGCGACGCCAATAATGACGTCGCTAATTTAGAATTTAGCAACGTTTTAGCGACGACAATAATGACTTCGCTAATTTAGCGACGTCTTAAACATCGCTAATGACGTCGCTAAATGTCCAAAATATATACGTCGCTAAAAACGTCGCTAAACGTCACTAAATAAAACATATTAGCGACGTTTAGCGACCTAAATTGAACTTATAGTGACTAATCTTTTAAAAACTGAATAAAAGTCGCTAAACGTCGCTAAATGTCGTCAATTAGCGACGTCTAGCGACGTTTTTACATTGAGTCGCTAAATTAGCGACGTTTTTACATGGAGTTGCTAAAAAAAGTCGCTAATCCCGCTTATTCTAGTAGTGATTCCAATACTCATAGGAATGGTCCGATACTGATACTGCGAACTTTTAATCACCATTATTTTCAGTGAGAATTTGTTTATTTAACAGAAAATAAAGACAACAATGAGTAGAAACTTACATATATATGTCGAAAAAATTCTTTGAATATCAGGAAGTGTCTGCTTGGTAACAGTGTTTTCACCGACTTTGGGATGTTTTGAACCAACCGTTTATGAAAATCCCTACTTGTTAATTTTTTTGAGTCACTGGTTTTGGTCGGCTCAAAAATTCCTCAAAATCGGTAAAATGTATTGTTTGGTGTCTTTATAAACATATCAAATTGGTGGATTTTGACGGATTTTATTATTTTATTTAATTTATATCTTCACAAAAATATATAATTATAACTACTAATATTATATCATATTTTTTTTTTCTTATATGTGTTTCTCTTCTATTTCTTCCAAACTATGACTACTTTTCAGGGTAAGTTTTAAAAATCTCTCTCCTACTTTCATCCGGACGTTTCTATTATTTATTGTGTTTCTATTATTTTGATCAAAAATATGAAATTCTATCTCTTGATCAAGACGTGGACTGGATGGCATTTTCCGTACTCGGATGACAGTTCTTATGCTCAGGAGGCAGTTTCCGCCCTCAGGACTGTTTTGTTTATATATTGACATATAGATAATTTCATACGTGTAAAATACTTTCAGAAAAGTTTGTTAATGAATTACCAAGTATGGCATACTTGGAATGGTTTAAAAACCGCTATTTAAAACCACCGAAAAATCGTATCCCTCGTAACCGATACTCTAAAAACATCTCATAACCAATACCTCTAGAATTGCCAAGCAGACCGTAATATTCGGAAATGAAGAATCAGAAAAAGTCATGGATGGCAAGCTTAAACCACTGAATTTTGTTTTGACAAAGTGATAATAAAATGCTAATTTTGTTTGCTAATATTTTTTCCTTCTGTGTAACAGGTGGCACCCAAGCAGAGTACGCTTCCAAATGCTGGAAAGGACATGAATGCTGTACTATCCCCACACTCAATAACGTCATTCGACTTGTTACTCGTTCCTACTGCTTCAGATATGTAAATTAAATGCCTGCAAATGTGAAGGGAGGAAATGCAGGAATAAGTGTGGAGTGTAGATGGATCTGTACATAAATAATGGATTATTTACCTGCATTGTGATGATAATAGGAGAAGAAGGAAATTGAATAAATATAGTTACGAAAAAATAATTACTGAGATCCTGATTGATTCAAATCCTACCCAATCTTTTGTCATTTATGTCTATCGAACCAAAATAGTCAAAACCGAATAAACCGAAATTCTAAAAATCTAAAACTGAGTCCGAACTGAAATTATCCAAAACCGAAACCGAACCGAACCGAACTGAATAATGTATTCGGTTCTTCGCTTTGTTCGGTTGGACTATTGTTATTGTTTAATGGATCAGACCCAAAGTTGAAATCGTAATTAAATTATATTAAATTATAATTTTATACATACATTTGTTGTATTTTCAAGTTCTGTCCAAAGTTGAATTTCAAAACATATATATATATATATATATATATATAGTTTTCAAAATATACACATTTTTAATCACAAAAATATGCATAGAATAATGATATTTATATAATTGTATAAATCTTATTCGGTTTTGGACCGAAACCGAAATCCAACAGAATTTTTTTTTCAAACCGAACCGAATCTCTAATTAGTTTCGGTTTCCGGATCAAAACCGAATAATGCTCACCCCTATATGTCAACCTGGTTGTTTAGCCTTGATATTCTGTATCTGAAACATTAGATGAATGAACATTTATATGTGATCAACTATCAATCTCCAAAATCAACATTCAAGGGAGGGTGTTTACTGTCATCTACATCCTAGCCAAGGCAACGTGGGCATCCGAACTTTTCATGTAAATCTTGAAACAAATTGAAAATACTAAATTTTGCTTAGGTAGGTAACAAGATCTAGTAGAGTGCATATTTAGAAAATATTTACCAATGCATAGAATCTTTGCATGGATATATAATTTGTATGTGCATGTCCCAATGGCATACTGTTGGACTTTTTTTGTAATGTCCGGCATTACGTTCGGAACTTTGTGCATGCTGCATCGCATGCCTTTTGGACCCACTGTCCCCAACTCTCACCATTTATAAACGGAAGGAATAATACATCCCTGTGGCTCGATCCACTAATCTTCCGCTACCCAATCAGGATCTTATGTCTCTTTTCGGTAACCACAAGGGTCATTCGAGTTCGACATAAGTGTCACTTACTTTATTTCACTTATAAGTGTACTTATAAAACTTTTTTTTTCACTTGTAAGTGTTTTTTTTTATACTTATTAGTGATTTTGTTGTTCTTTTTTTTTTTGGCACTTGTAAGTGTTATTTTACCATTATGCACTCTCATATAAAACATGGATAATAGACGACAATCCAAAAATATGCAAGCCAAAATATTGTACTACAAATACCAAAATATTGTCAGTATTTTGAAAAAACTAAACAGAACGTGATTTGGATCTCCCGGAATCTCCAAATCATTAAGATGCGTCCGTGATTCGGACGAATGATACTAAAATTAATCTACATAATTAATGAGTTCGAGTTTTGCTAATTAAATTATAGTTTCAGAAAGGTTTCCTCGAGACGGTTCCAATAAAAAAACTGGAACCGATTCGGACGTCGGAGCTAGGGGATATGGTCCCGCGAAGTCGCGGTAGATGCTTAATGGGACGAATTTTCGGGCTGTTTTGGACAGGAAAGAGAGGGAATTCTTGATTGTTAGGAAGGAAAAAGGGGGAGAGGAAGGGGTGATTACATTTATATATAGGAAAACAAGTTCCTATTAGAATTTCGACAAGTGAAGCAATTTTTAAGTTTGTATAGGGGCATAATAGATTTTTCATATGCAATAAGTACTTAAGCAACCCAATAAGTGAAAAAAAATTTTAACTTATGAATTTGGAGCCACTTATAAGTGGAAAAAAAAAAAAGGAACACCCCCTGAGACTTGAAATCAAACTTTAGTATTTTTAATTTCGAGACAGTCTGGAAGTGTGTTCTATATTTCGACAAAAGCTACATGTTGGTAATGCATGATTCTGCTTCTGAAATTTTTTTATTGAAATTTTGGCCTCTTTGAAGGCTATTCACTATGCCCACTCCATTATGTCCACTGAATGAATTTTGAAACCTCTTTGGCTTGTGATCCAGATCCTCCTTGATCCCATGAGCTACCTCGAGGATCTCCTCATATGTCTTGGCTTACAAAATTGATGGACTCGATCATCAGGATTGCTAACCATGCTCATGTAAAATAACCGAGACTACTAAACTCAGTTGCATACTCATCAATAATCTTATTACCCTGCTCCAGCTTCATGAAATGACTCTCCAAGGCTTCTCTAGCTATGCTAGAAAGAACTTTCTCACTACCAAAATAAGTCAAATCAGCGACGAATTTAGCGACTCCAAAAAAACGACGTCGCTAATATTATTGAAATTAGCGACGTCTATAAAAGACGTTGCAATATGTCGTTGTCGGGGACATTTTGCGACATGTAGCGACCAGAGTTATCATTATGAAAGCTTAAGTCGCTAGGAGTCGGTGCACGTCGCTAAATGTTTGATAATAGCAACATTTTGTGACCCCAAATATTATATGTCGCGGTATATTTAAAAGGTAGCGACGGTTAGCGACGTCCAGTATTGACGTCGCTAAATTTCTTCATATAGGGTTCCGCTGGTTCGTCTTTCATTTCATTTCTCCCCTAGATTTTATTTCCCTCCTCCCTCGTAAAACACGACTGCCTCTGAGCCCTCGACGACCCCCGCTTCGACCTCAGCCACCTCTCGCCCCCGCCTCAGCCGTGCCCCACCGGCTCCCGATGACCCACCCGCGGCTCCAGTCCCTCCTTCCTCCGTCAGGCGCTCCTCCTTTCCCCTCAAGTCGTGCCCCACCGACTCGCCAACGCCTTTGACACGCCACCTCTCCCCCTTTCTCAGGTAAACCCTAACCCCTAATTCTTTTGATAATGACATGGACACATACACTGAAACAGACACAGACACACACTGACATGGACATGACAGAGGGGAGAAGGAGCACTAACCCTAACTCTAACTCGGACACACACACACACAGAGATGGTGTTGTGGGTGGAACTCAGACACAGACATATGGACACACACACATACATTAACCCTATATATTAGTGAGTGTGTTGTGTGTGAAATTGGATTGAGGGTTAGTATTAAGTATAGTGCTTGTGGGTGTGACTTGAGGGTGCATATATGTTCATTGGTGTTAGTGTTCTTCTTAGTATGCAAAAGTTTTGTGTTGAGAGAGTTATGTTCTAGTGTTGAGTATCAAGTGTTGGCCAGTGCCTAAGTATAGATGTTAGCATGGGTTGAAAGATGTATATTAGTATAGATATCATGGGTGTGGTTGCGAGTTGTAGGCAATGTGATAGGGTAGGTTGCTAACATAGGATACTTGGGTACTTGTGTTGAGGTATCTTGATAGCTAGTAGCATATGTGAAAACTAATTAGATAGTGATATCTTAGTATCTATAGTCAAGTGTTAAGGTTTTAGGGAGAGATGGATATTTGGTTAAAATATTATTGTGAAGTGTTAGTATATAGCTAGGTAATGGATATTTGGCTAAGAGATTGTAAGTTATTTATTATATATAATCTATATTAAGTATATGATACATAATATATTTGCTAGTATAGTCTATATTAAATAGTATAACTTAGAAACCTAGTATAGTAAGGTATTGACCTAGAATGACTTGATAAATCTAGTATTGACTAGTTTAGCTATATAGGTTAATCCAATTATCAACTTGGAACCCAAAATAGGTAGTTTTGACCTAGTTTGACTCAAATGACCAAGTTTTGACTTATGAATGACCTAGAGACCGAGTTTCAAGTTAGTGTCATTGGTATTTTAAACTATATCCTAGTGTCAAGATACAACAGAGTATCAATGTGATATTGTGTACCATGATATGTGATATCCACATGATACACAAATACCTATAGTGTTATCAACACCTATGTGTATATTGGACACTCCGAGGTCAAGTGTTCTTTGTGGGCTCACAAGGAACACATGATGACAGAGATATCATTATCTCCTTTGTCAAGTGTCCCTGTCAGTCCGAAGTCAAGTGTCCATGTTAGCCCTTCTCTGAAAAGTAAATTTTTATCTGTAAGCTTTTTTGAGGCTTTTAGAGTTTTACCACTTTCCGAAAAATACGTAGAAAATTTATAATACTTAGACTTTTCAAGTATTTTTCAAAAATATGGTAGAATTCTAAAAGCTTTTAACAGGCTTGTAGAAATAAAAAAAAATTTCAGAGACTGGCTGACAATGAACACATGACGACACCTATTTAATATGGTTTGAAATCGGCCAATCCAGATTTCAACTTGTAACCCAAATTAGGTAGTTTTGACCTAATTTAACTCAAATAATTAAGTTTTGACCTAGTAATGACCTAGATATCGAGTTTCAAGTTAGTGTTATGGGTATTTAAAACTGTATCGTAGTGTCAAGATACAAGAGAGTATCAATGTGATATTATGTACCATAGTATGTGATATCCACATGATACACAAATACCTAGTATAGTGTACATAGATATAAGATTTGGTATGGTGTCAAGTGTAGGTATGATTGGTATAGTGTAAAGATACAAGTAAGTATCTTGAGTATATGAGTATGTCCACGTGTTCCTTGTGAGTCATATCTTTGGAAAGAAAATTTACTTCTGGTATGTGATATCCACATGACTAATATAGCTATATAGGCTTGTAGAGTAAAAAAAAAAAATTCCAGATAATGGTTCGCAAGGAATACGTGACGCCACTTATATCCTCAAATCAGAGTTGTCTACATGTCTACTAGGTTTGGAAATCAATATCAAACTTATATATTTACTTATTATACTGATACTCCTGAATCATGGTATGGATACTCAGTATCACAACTCGAATACTCACACATCAATCGGAGTTATTACTTTGATGAACATATGTATCCATCTTTGCATTAATTAGGATAATATACTTAAACGATGTCTATTCATCTTTGCAGAAGTATCGAGAAATATATCTGAATTACTACCTGCGTCATCGTTCGTGGATGTACAACTGTCATCCTGATGATGTGTGGTGTGCGGGATAAATTCATACAAAGGGTGGAACAAATTCTGCAGTTCGCCAAGGCGTTCTGCAGAATTGGAGGTTGGTAGTTTGTTTGAGAATTGGAGCTGCCTCCTTGCCGGTTAAAAAATCTGATCAAAGGATAATCCATATGTATGACAAGTAATCATGCCACTATTTGGTCAGGATGGTGGTAGCCTTGATTTTAGTCATTTTAAGGCATATATAATAGTGGTGCATGAACTCTCGATAGACCTCATACCACTCCTTATCATCTGTTTACTATTGGTCTAACTCCGTGGTGCATGGAGTGTATTCTTCATAAGGGTTAGGGCCCATAGGAAGTCTAAAAAATTTATGTAACACGGACCCTAACTCCCTAGCTGGAGTAAAGAAGGTGCCAGTCCTCTATGTTATACAACTCCAGAAGAATGAGAAAAGTTGGTATGCTTTGCTCCATACCATAGTACGTAACCCTGAATGCCTTCAAGGGATTCACTCTTCTAAGCATGACATGGAACTCTTTGAGTAACCAGTTGGTGAATTGTACCTAAATATTTAATTAACGTCCTCGTTGAGGGACAACTAGGTTTTACAACCCATGTGCCACGGAGTTCAACCAATGGTAAACGGATGATAAGGAGGTGTATAAATCTATTGGTATGATAAGTGTTCCCTATGAAAGAATAGTTTCAGTGTGGTAAGTGTTACTCTAGTAGCTAAACACTATAAAAACAACCTTACTGGAATTGAATATTTCAGTACCTAGGCTTTTTGTAGTACCGAAGCACGTTACTTGGATCGATGAATCATGAACTTGTGACAAGCACCAATGATCTGTAGATCAAGAAATAGTCTAAAAAGACGGTCGTTATAAGACTATTTCCATTCGTAGACGTGTGTCGGAGATCACGTCTCACTTTAAATGACCATAGCACTGTGATGGTCTACATATTCTAATAGATGTGCTGCTCAAACCCTACAAGTCCAAGAGCATGTTCTTTTACTTTATTCAAAGTATTTTAAATCCATTAGAAGTAAAAAAGAGATCATCGAAAACTTTAAAGGGGGTCTTGTAGATTTATATAAAAATGATAGTCTCATCGAGGAGCCAGATCCTACGAGAGCACGTCGATGAAGCTATCTTGCATGATAAACAACGAATGCATTGGTCTCACGAGATTATAGACAACAAAGTCATAGGATCGTTCGAGACATATGTCAAAATGATAGCCCTGGTTGAAGGTGAATCCAACTAGATGTCAAGCAAGCCTTACTACATACTTCTAGTTGCTAGAAGAAGACAAGCAACTCTACAATGAAGATCAAACCGTTAAAAGCAAATATCAAAGTCTAAAGGCTAATCTGTATGGTGGGTGGTTTTGATTCTTCTCTCATTTACCTTCACACTTAATAAAATTATGTTTCTAGTTTTTTTGTGTATGTTATGCTTGTTATGCTAAGTAAAAAGAACTAAGATAAAATAAATTAATGTATTGTTGTTAACCCGCTGTATCGAAATATGGATTGTTGTACTGTGATATAGAAATTTGAAATATTGTATCTGTTGTTATATAATATGGATAGCATACTGTTGTTGTGAATATGTTAAATAATGTACAATATTTATTGTAGGAGGTAGAATGAGGTATGATGCCACCGAATAGTCAGAATGGTAAGAATGGGGTGTAGTACCCACAAAATTATATTAGATGTGGTGTGGTACCATAAAACTATTTGGAACGGGTGCAATACCCAGAATGTTTGGGACCTATGGGTCACCAATCAAAATATTGATGAGTGTGGATATCGGGGGAATGATCGATTATACGAGTATAAATGTACATTTCTTTATTTATTTATGTACCATGCATGTATTCATAATTAAACTGTTCACGCATTTACATGGTCATTGACAACTTTTGCACAAGGTTTGGCTTTCATTGAACGGTTACGGGACACCGGGACCGATTAGGCTTAGGAGAAAATTATGTGGAACATGCTTCACACACATGATATTGTGTCACCTCCAGTAAAGCTAGCTACCTGGACTATAAGGGCGCACCACAATATAGATATTTTGGGACTTTCGGTAGGGCTCGCTACCCGCATGCGAAGGAATCATCGTCTGAGCAAAGATATAGTCCAAGATGACTTATGGTGTCAGTGACCATCATATAGTTAGGTTGCATGCTAATGTCAATTTTCTTGTAGGCCTATCAGATTGTTTGTAGAAAAGGATAATAGTCTTAGTTAAGATCATTGTACGTTTCAAGTGACACATATATGTTTATGTATATATCTTTTTATGAAACTGTTAATTCATGTCACATATATGCTTTGTATAATATGATTATTAAATGTTAACTGATCCTAAGGCAAGATTAGAAAGACCAAATAATAATTTATTTGCTCTCACAATATTACCGTGCTAGTTTAGTTAGTTGGCAAGCTAGAGGCCACTCACAAGCGATCTCCCCATGATGTGAGGAGCTTGGTTGGATGTGTTGAGGCATTAGAGCTCGGATTGTCAACTTGAAGATGTCCAGCTAAAGATGATTTCTTTTATATGTAGAGGACATAATGTATGGAATATTATTGTGTGTATAGTTTCTTGAGTTCTAAGCCATGTGGCATGTTTCAACAAGGCATGTTTTTTTATATTGAGAGCCAATATTGTAATTGAGTTGTTCTTTTTGGCTCGACCAGTTGTTATGCTGTTATATTATCAATAAAGAGAATTATTTTTGTATACCTTGTGTTTATTCAACTTTTTTTTCTTATTTCTGTTACAATGACTTTATTTTTCTGAGATGTTATATCGCAATGAGAGAAAGGTTTGTTATCTTCGGGTAGGTTGGTGTCGTTTCTACATTATATTTTTAACGTGCAAAGGGGTTCTGACTGAGTGAGATCAGTATAAAGGCAAGCTCGCGACTCGTGTCGGCATTGGCCAGATCTTTTAACATAAAATTTTGAAATTGTGACTCATTCTTTCAAGTTCTTCAAATTTTCATCCATTTGAACGAAAATAAGACCTAGACATAAGAACAATAGTTTGAAATATACTTACTATCATTTCAAAATTTTATTGTTGCTCCCCTTATGTGAAGATATAACTGTGGGGAAAAACTTAAACTATACAACAAACTAAAATAAAAGTTTGGCTATTATCACCCTCTCCTTTTTTTTGAACTGGTTGTAGTTTGTTTGCGCACTTGAATTGTAGCATCTTCACTAAGGTAATTTTTTTGCTGTACTCAATGCATACAATATTAATTTTTGGGCTTTAAACTTAAATAAAGAAACATGCAAAATTCTACTCTGTTTTTTTCAAAATATTAAATAATGACATTGTTCTTGAGATCAACGCTAACAAGCCTCAAATATTGCAAAATGCTTGACATCCTTGCAGAGAGTAATGTCCAATGATTCCAAAATGCATCCCATGCGTGGCAAATCCTAGAACCTGAAAATTTCTTTTGTCGATATCACACATCTTGTACCTATCAAATTGTTGTGGAAAGTTATAAGATGTATGCAGGATAATACTCAAATAACCAGAATAATTAATAAAATTTTAAGTGAAAATTTTAGTGGAAACTTCAATGTGAGGAATTAATACTAGCGGAGATTATAATAAGAAAGAACAAGACATTCTTTGGAATATAGATAGTTTAACTAACAACAATCATAAAAAAGAAAGAACTAGAAATTATTACGACAATAGATAGTTCAACAAATAAATCATTCATTAGTTTATATAGGTGTTACAAGGTGAAAAGAAAACTAGTAAGACTAGGACAAAATGAAATTCAATATTATACAATTGAAATTATTTATACCTTGACTATCTTATTCTTCTTCCTCGTTGCGCATCCAACACGCACACACAAGTAATTGTTAAGACTAGTATATTATGATGTCAATACCATAATAGTGTAAACTAGAAAATATGAAAGGAACAAATTAAAAAGTAACTGAACATGAGTTAGTTCTTATTCAAGTTATTCATCACTAAAGTTTGCATGATGTTGTTAAGACACAATAGAATATAGGTCTTGTGGTGGAAAACAATTATAAAATTTTGGATACACCATTATAATTCAAAATTTTAACTTCAATATCTACGACTTTCATGTTCAATATTGTTCTAATTTTGAAGTTTAGTTAGTCGAATATGTTGTTGAAGTGAGAAATCAAATTTAGGATAGTCTTAGGAAAGTTAGTGAGGATTCGATTAGTATTTAGGATTGCTTTATATCTCATAAAGTATTTTGGGATATTTACTTTGACCAAATATGGTTCATTATGTTTAAACATTTTGACATAATCTTTTCAAATCTTTTAGGACATTGCTTTGAATAAATTAGTATAGATAAGATCTTATTCCTTTCTTCTTTATGAAGAAACTTGCAAACATATTTAAAGGCCCTAATATACTAAATTTTGAATCAATCAAGTTATTATCAATTTTTCTAGAATGATCTCTTTCAAATTAAGGACTCCAGTTGTTCTTGGATTCAAACACCCTCGTGGTTTCGAGGACCTTGTAAATACAATAAAAAATCTCATGGGCTCGAGCAACCCTATCAATGGCATTTTGATGGTATCATTTATTCTCATCACTCATATCAGCTAAATTTTAAAGATGTCATTCATCTCATCGACAACCCAATACATAGGGGGTCCCTACACTATAAAGGGTGATATTAGAGAAGTTCACGACCCTGAAAAAATCTCCACATGAAGATAGTTATTTCTTCTTTGTTGGGTTGATGCATATTACAGAGATCCTAGATTGGATCGTAGTGTTGTAGCAATTCTTGAAATATGTTGAGGTCTCTGCTAGGAAGAAAGAAAGGTGGTATAGAGAGAAAAGAAAACCAAGCTACTTTGTTCCTGGAGTAATCAGAGACAAGCTTTTATGATAGTGCGATTTCATAAACCATGAATACCTGATCCTAAGCTATATGTATTGTAGAAGAAGTTGAAGAACATTTGGAATAAGTAAATAAGTAATGACAATGCTCTATAAAATATTCAACAGAGAAATCAGATCATAACACTCTTAATCAACCACAATATAAATAAATACCATGTATACAAATCATTGTCCATCATTTCTTTAAATCACAACTATTATAATTCAAGACTTATAAGATTGCAAGAAGATAGAATGATAGAAATATTGCTGACTAGTTCCGTATCTTCTTCTTCTTTTTTGGGTTTATTATTATTTACAATCTAGAGCAGATGAATATGCAGGAGTGGAGAGGATATCATTCATTGGCATTTTTCTATACATATCGTCTTATATCGCTAACTATACTTGACGAGTATTGGTGAGTTCAATCATGATAAACCAATTCTTCATTGTCTACCCCCTTCAAGTTGCCAAAGTTGAATAATAATGACCTTCAACATCTACAAATTTGATTTCACCAATAGAAGAGAGGCAATCCAAGACAAAGATAAGGAGGTTAGGAAGGAGGTCTATGATTCCAGGTTCCAGTCTGTAGTATTTTATGTTGTCTAACACTCCAAATTGGTTTGTGCTCAAACCTAACCACTCCAAATCCGTTTATTATATTATAGTCTAGAGAGATTAAGAATCTATCAAAAATTGAAGTCAATGAGATCAAGGAGATGAAGACTTAGAGTCACAAAATTGAGGAATGTGTACTAGAAGATGAAATCAATAACCGAGTTCTTTTAAAGAATAGGATATCATCTGATGTAACATGACTTCAAAATTGGACTACACTATGAAGTCCTAGTAGAATAGCCATATGACCAATAAAAATCTCCATTTTGGATGCTCCACCTTCTATATAACAAGGAAGATATGCATTTCCCCCCAAATTCCTAAATGACAAAGGATGTCAGATTAAAACACCTATGCATGTCCAATGAGTTAAAATATGTATATCAAAATCTAGATAGTTAGGACGAACTATATATATATATATATCTCTATCTAAAAATGACTAACTGATTAGGATTTAATTAGAATCGGACTAATGACTGCCGCTAATAACTATCTAGTAATGACTATTGAGGATTTATTTAGAACTTGGATTATCATTTCCTTCAGTAGGATTGGACTATCGTTTACAAATTCTTTCCTTTGGATGGGTTTATTATTTGTAAATAAATGTCATTAACATTTTAAAGGAACTAAAAACTAAGGTTTTAACATATCAATAAAAATCAACTTTGGCTAACTTTATCTCACCATATTATTATACTAGTATATACATTATTTTCTTAAATTTCTACTCTCGTGACATGCATATAAAATAAACAAATTTAGAACATATGTCAAAAAACTCATCATCTTTGGGACTAATGTGGACCTTTTATGATACTTGAAAAAATAGACATAATTTTTTTACCATTTTATACATTATACATATTATATATATATATATATATATATATATATATATATATATTATACATGGTAACATACAAACCAAGATAGAACCATAAAGCTCAAGTCAAGATTAAGCATGTTTCCACCAAACTTATGAGGTTGAATGAGTTAATTTATGTAATATATTGAAATAAGATTAAAGGGCACTTCCAAGAATATAAAATTATAAAGTATATACTAGATATTTAGGTTCATATTGAATATTACTTACTATGATGTTTGGATGTAATTGCACATTAGACGCCTTGGTGCTTAGTGAACTTAATCATATATTAGTCTAGGTGTATGCACATGCTATATATCCATAATAATACATATAAAGCCCCAAAAATTTTATTTTTTATTTTTTTATTTATTTTATATAGTTGATATTAGAACTATAAATTATATTGGGTATTTATTGCTTAGGCTAAGGTATTATATAGTTACATAAATTCTTACATTTTTTTAATTTATACTCTTAGCCCAAAACCTTTACTTAATCTCCAGCCCACCATTTACAAGTCTGATGTAATCATCTTACTATGTTTCCTTAGGAGAGGTCCTATTTTTTCTCAGCCCTATTGAGAATTGAATGACTAGTTAGTAACCTGTGTCATCTAGCACCCACAAACCCAACCCAATACTCCAAACATGTGTTGTCAAAACCGGACCGGACCAGCAGTTGCACCGGGTCGGATCGAACCTGGCCAAAATCGGTTCGGTCTGACTTGAACGGAATTTTTTAAAGAACTGCTATTTTTTTTTTTTCCAGAATCGAGATCTAACCGGTGAATCGGCCAAACCGGTTCACGATTGAAAACTGGGCAATTTTGGTTTTTTTAAAAAAAAAAAACTCAAAAAAGTTTCGTCACTGCACACAGCTTCGAGAGGGTGATCCGAATTTAGCTTTGTCCAGAAGAGAATTGAAATAAAAATTTGAAAAGACGAAGAAACGGAAGAATTTTCTGGAAGGTTGTAAGAGGAAGAAGCAGCAGATAAGACGTCTAAAAACTTGTACCAAACCAAATGAAAAGGACAAGTTATATAGCCATCACCAAACTAAAACATTAAGAGGTCTCAATGGTGATAAATAGGCTGAATTAGGAATCATAAACATTGGACATAAAGAGTATAACCGTTAATTCTTAACATTTAGAATATTATGGTTCAAAAACGGTCAGAAAATTGATGACTAGTAAAAAAAAATTATTTAGGATTTTATTCCGAACCTGAATAAGAAATTGGATCTGTATTCGGCATCCGTAGATTTGGACGCGTACTGTATCCGTCACGTACGCCGAATCGAACCGGGCCGAACATTGACGGCAGGGTGCACATGTGGCCCATAGTGCTTCCCACAATAATTCAAACGTGAAAATTCGAAAGAAATGAATATATGCGCACCAATACCAAGTACCCAACCGATGTGGGACTAAAGTCGATGTGGGTACTTTGTTTTTGCTCAATAAGCAGCAGCAACAACATTCGGTGGGTGCAAAATGATATCATAACAGTGGAAGGAAGGAAGGAAGAGAGTTGAGTTGATCAAGTAATGGCTTATATATTCTTGCATGTAGTTGTGTGAGAAGTTGGTTGGGCTTGGTAAAAAAAATTGAAAGAGAGAGATTCTTTTTTCAGAAAATTGCGTATAAAACATAAAAACTTTAAAAAATTACATCCAGAGCATAGAAATTTCAAAATTACATACAAAGCATAAAAACGCTCTTAAAATGGACATTTTTGAACATAAGTCCAAAAACGTCCATTTTGGCGCAAATTTTGTATTATAAAATCTGTCATTTAATCCGTCTATTATAATGAAAAATTAATTAATAATAATATATGTATCAAAACGTCCTTCGTTTTTTAACAATTGTTCAAAAATGTCTTTTTTAAGGACGTTTTATTGCTTTTCTCGAAAATTTTAAAATTTTATTGCTCTGGATGCAATAAAATGAAATTTTTACGCTCTCTGTGCAATTTTTTTTTTTTTTTATAGTGTTATGGTGAGTTTGTATGGTAAGAGTGAAGAATAGATTTGGGTGATCAAGTGTGCATTTTTGCTCTGCTTTCCCTTATTGAACCAACACTAAATAGTTTATTTGAGCATGTCACAGTGTGCCTTCTGTTAGAATAATTTTCGTTTTCTTATTGAAAAATCTGTGAATAAAAAAAAAATTAGACTGATGTTACCGGCCTCTGGGGAAGTCGTGCACGAAGCGCTGCCCTAAGAGTTGATTCGGGATCTGTGTGCAGACGTTCCCGAAGCTCCTAGTGGTAAAATCCCTGCACTACCGGTATCTCGTCGCCGCACACGACTCGGAGAGAACGACCAGGACTTAGCTATGTCCAGATCTTGGAGACGAGCGAAACGACGAAAATTGGACAGAATAGAATGTTGGCAGCAACAGTTTAGAGATGAAATTTTCTGATTGAAGTTCACAAAGAGAACCACACATATATATATAATAATCCATACACTATGTAACGGTCTGAATTAATTTTCTATTAATTCAGCCGTTACACAGTCACAGAGGAATGAATCTGGACACAAAAGTTTATAACGGTTCAAAAACAATTAGTAACGGAAAAAATTAATTTTCCAACGTTCAGAAAATTAAAAGAAAAAATGAAGAGGGGCAAAAAGAATTTTAGGGTCCCAGTCCGAAGAGGAAATCAAATCGGCATTCGGCGCCCGCAGATGTGGACGCGTACCCGCACCCGTTACGCACACCGAACCGAACCGAACCGAACGGTTGCGCGCACGTGTGGCCCAAGGGGTTCCCCACCCAACAACTTAAGAGAGCAAAGAAGATAAACTAATATATGTGCACAAAAAAGAATTAGCCCATCCGATATGGGACTAAAAAAAAAGAAGGAGCTTGAGCTTTTGAAAGCAAAGCCAACACCTTCTTCGTATAAAATAGAGATGGCCATGCAATGAGTGAGTGTTTGCGTATGGGAACTATATGATGGATGAGTGGAAATGGTTTAATGGAGGAGAGTATATAGTGGGATAGATGTGGATGAATGTTAACCCAAGGATTATACTTTCTTATGTTTATGTCGGTGTGTGTTAGTGTCATTAGCAGAGGTGTTAGGGAAGAGAAACTGTGGATTAATTTATTTTTCCTTATGTGGTTGCTTTTAACTAAACAAGTAAACTCACGTTCGTTATACGTCAAATAATTTTTATTACATATTTATACTTTAATTAAAATTTGTTAAAAATTTAGTTATATTTTGTTATGGATATATGTGAATAAAAGAGAGGGTATCTGGTTATACGAAATAAAAAAAAACTTTAAAATTATAATTTTTCATTTTTTTTAATCAGAGCATGGGAACATTGCGGATGTGTTGGTGTATGGAGAGGACTGTTGTATACGAGAGTGTAGGAAAACTACCGGAGCCGTCCTGAGTTCATGGGGATCCTAAATGAACTTTTAAAATGGGACCCACATATATAATGTAAAAAAAAAAAAAAAACTTAGAGAAAAGTAAATTAAAAAAAACGTTGATACCAAGAGTTGAATCTCTGATGTGCAAGTCTAACATAATAATTACTATATATTAGTTTTATATATATATATATATATATATATATATATATATATATATATATATAATGTGTGTAGCTATATATATTATATATATATATATATATATAATATATATATATAAAAAAAAAAAAAAAATATATATATATATATATATATATATATATAAAATGTGTGTAGCTATACATATGGGAGCATGTCCTGTAGTGGAAATGTTATAGTAAACATAATCTATTGGTATTAGGAATGAAGTGGTGTGTGTGTTAGCTGTTCACCAATTTTATGACCCACAAAGTCTACAGTTGTATAAGAGAGAGAGAGAGAGAGAGAGCATTGAAGAGGACCTATTAAATTATGAGTATTATGGGAAGAGATTTAGGCTGGATATTTCTTCATGTATGAAATTTGAGGTTAGATTGGAAGAGATTGGTGAGTAATGTACATGAAATTCTAGTTGGTCATAAATATTCAAGTCTAGGATTAACAATACAACTCATGTAAATTTATAAACTCATAAATTAAAACTTATATTTTTATTTTATTGTTTAGGTTCCTCTGACTTCACCGGACAAGACTCTCATCCTCGGCTCAGGGACCCAGGCAAGTATACCTTGCCACTATATTATATTTATATTCCAGTTTCAGTACCTTCTTTATATATTATATTTGTGTACTTTATCTGTGTGTCCGGGCATGACTCTGGGTCCAGTCAACGGAATGGATTGATTCTTTACTTTTTCAACTTAGGCCATTGGAGACTACTCTTACACTGCGGAGTAGATACACTAATATCTCGCAAGTTCCTGACACATATTTTGGACACGGAGATATGATGTATCAAGTAGGACATGTACCCCCGTACCCCGACTGATCATCAGTACGATGGGACGTGCCACGACATAGGTCATGCTAGTATTCTCATTATGTTATATATATATACTAGATAGGTTCATTTAGGATTTGCATATTAAGGATTTGACATGTGTAGTTCATTGGGTAGGTAGGACAATCATTAGGCGGTGGAGCTAACTATAGTATTCACTTAGTTATAGTTGCATGTTGGTGCCTCGGAGGAGCGACATTGCACATGTACCCCTTAGAGAGAGCTCCATTTGTCGAACATTGTCTTCATTGCATTTACACTTAGTTGCTAGAACATCCCCTGGACTCTATACCATATTGCATTATGGCATGTATATTATGTATCTTGTTACGTCCCTCTGAGGACCTGATTCCTTTCCAGGCTTAGGCAAGAAGGAGTACGAGAAGACGTATGGACCGTGGCCTGACGTTGTTTCTGAGGACGATGAGGTGTACCCAGGAGATTACACTTGATCTTGGTACTATACATCTCGGTTGAGGGCTTTTACTTAGAGTTCGATCTATCTATCTTACTTCCAGCACTTTATTTCGACACATTTGAGTAGTGGATTTGTCTTCACCAACTTTATACTCATTATGGTTCTTTACGACATATTTTGATTACTTGACTTATTCGTATTCAGACTAGTTTATTTTTCTGTGGATGCGATTAGTATACATATGATTATGTTATTATTTAGAATTACAGCGATATACGTACTTGAGGATTCTATTAAATTGGAAAAAAAATCCTTGATTACACATTGGCTAACCATTGTCGCGTAGCTTAGTCCTTTGTATTTTGGGACTTGGGTGTGATAATACATGCATGGTTATACTTGATATTATATGACTTTGCATTCAAATATCAAGCATATTTATGTGATGTTAATATTTGTGTTACCCTATGGGAAGTTGTATTTAACACGTGCTTAATTCTTAGGAGATACTTCACAAGTTTGTCTAAAAGAAATGATATATAATTAATATCAACTCATGTATGTATATTGATGATTTAATTGCAAACATTGACTATATAGAGTGATGTGAAATATGGTTATCAGTTCATGCATAATTGGATATGACATATGCCCATATTCCTTGAGTTTAAAATTTAAATTAATACAAAAAAATATGAATGTCAAGTGCTAATGTCATAACCATATGTTTGGTCACCATGACCAAAATAATCTGCTCACTCTTAGCCATAGGCATTGGACTAAATTTCAAGTATTTCAGAAAAAGTTTACCAAAACTTTGATAATACTAGGCTTGAACTCTACTCAAGATATTCATGGTATATAATAGGTAGCTGCCAGCCAATTGCATTAAAAATTAATATCAAAATAAAATTAAAGCTGGAGATAGAATATATTCCTCTAGTCTTTAGTGCAATAGAACCAACTTTCATACTAAAACTATGAAATAGGATCTAAGAGGTTATCCTTAGCCCAAATTAAATACAAAATGGTATCAAACAATTATCCCAGCTGCATCATTATGCAACGCTTCATCTCACTATCTTCCATTTCTGCTGAGACATTATAACTTTTGTTTCGAAAGAGTTACTCCCTTGTGGCTTTCAAGGAAGGTATTGAGGCTTCAGAAAGTGGTGCTTCCTAAATCGAAGTTTGTTGATGAATTTTACAGAGTGTGGAAAGAGTAGTACATCTTTAAGGAGTGCTCAAGCCTACAATAAACAATTTTTATTATGCTTTGTTACAAGATTTCTGAGTTTTGTGACAAGAGAGGATACCAAAATATTTTTGTCCAAAGTTCATGTTAGCTCTATAACGAGTGAGAATCTTTATAAGAATTTTTTTTAAAGCTCTTTGGGATTTAATGAGTGTACTTTGCCATGGAGAGGTTATTTCCCTTGGATAATGAATATTTTGAGTTATGTTTTCATCTTTTTTTATAAGTTTATGGGTAAAATATAGATGGAGAGAGGCTATGCAAAGAGAGACCTTCTGATAGAAGCTATTTTTGCCAAAAATATTATCCCTCAATGGGTATTATGGAGGATATTTGGATCAAAATGGTGGTGGAAAAAAAATTCTCAATTTCAAATGTTCCTTGATAGGCTTTCTACAAATATTTCATTAGTTTTCCTAAAACTATAAACTTACTTGATTATGCCACAGAGAGAGATTTTGCCACATAACCTAGACTTCCTATTCATACTCCAAATAAATGTCCTATAGGTTAAGCTTATTACCATTAAAATTCTTCGTTAAGATGTAATCATAGATGGGTAGGGAAGATATGATACCTTCACATAGAACTTGATGAGATGCAATACAATATAAAGGCTATATAAAATTCAAAACAACCCCATAATTTAACATGTAAGCTGATTTATTATGAAATACTTGGATTTTTTATGGACCAATATATGTTTATATTCATATGTTATCATATGAAAATGATTCGAAGGAAATCAAACAACATTATATTATCAAAATTTCTTTTATCTACTCAGTTACTTTATTATCTAATATCATGTTTGTAATAATGGTTACATATAAATCATCGAACTTTAGTTTCATCTTAGGTTTGTACATATATACTTGTGAATCATAATAATTTGGTGACATGGTGGTTGTTTCTTTCCAAAGAATCAAAGGCTGATATATAGGTATTGAGAATGTTGAGAATTTCTATAAAATATAAATAATATAGATTTTTACTTACAATCTCTATATTTTTTATCTAAGTAAATTTAAATATGCTTCATGTTTGCTCCAATTTTCCAAACAATAATTTAGTAGAAATATTGGCCTTCAGAATATTCAAATGCTAGAGAACATCATTCATAAAAACTATATAGCTGTTAATGTTTAAAATCGGCCATCCTTATCTTATTTGTTCATAATAAAACCAACAATTCAATTTTAAACAAAAGATTGCTAAGTTACCATTGTAGAGAACGGTTGAAATATTTTCCATCAAAAATTTTCTTTTAGTATGGGGATCTGGTTATGAAAGTAAATTAACATATATGATTACCAAGATTTGAGTGTTTCTATACCTAACCAATAGTATTGTACTTCACGTTAATAGAATTCTTTCTATCTCTAACACACCACATACACAATATCCAATATTAAGTTCAAAATTAATACTAAGGGTCTAGAATGGAAAGATATCAAGATAACAACAATTACCTCAAGTATGTAGCACATGGGGAAGACCTGAGGTGGTGTCGCTTGAGATAGGTCCTATATGAGCACTTTCATCTGCGACCCTTGCATCAACAACTATACAACACTGATTGGTGTCTCTAAGTCCATAAACACCAGGTTCTCGAAGAATTGGAAAAGCAAAAGGTACGACCTCATCATCTTCTTGCTTGTTATTAGTTTCCTTCATATTTTCATCAATAGAGCTGTAATCTAAGTCTCGCAATATGTTTGGCATGAACTTATTGTTGCCCAATTGAGGGTTTCTTCCCATTTCTAGGTCCATTTTCTCCTTAGGTTTATAAGCATCCATACAAATATTTGAAGCATCAGATTCAACTTCTTCGAGCACCCATGATCTGAAATCGTTCTTTGAAGGGGGAATATTTGAGAAGAACACATCTTTAAAGTTTCCCAATATTCCTTTACTATATGGATTCTCCTTTTTATCATAGCGATAACGGAAGTTCTCATAAGTTGTCTGCATATAAGAATAAATTGGTTCACTAATGATGTAATCACTTATAATGTTTCTGAGTTGATTATATATGTCAATCAATCAATATTATTCCTACAATAAATGTAATGGTTAATTTAGAAAAAAAAACATTTATTTTGGTGGATATTCACCCTTTAGAATATGTTTATTTCGTCCATTCCAGAGTTACCAATTTGCATATATTCACCTTTAAATCTCAAATCTTCAAGTTTATTTTGTCATATTTTTATATTAACATGTAGTTCAACACTAACACAACCCAAGAGGAAACTTCTTACCAATACATTCCTTTTTTATAGAAGCTAAATACAAGATAATTGAATTTTTCTAATAATTGAATTAATAATCTCATTATCTCATCTAAGTGGATGGTACAAAATAGTTTAAGCTTTAGCATGACATTCAAGTAATAGCTTGACAAGACATATATTACACATTCAAGTCAAAGAAAAATTACCTGATTTGTGCTGATCAAGTAAAAATGGAAGACTGTGAGCCCGCCAACAAACCAAACAACAATGAAAGTGTACACAATTAGGACAAGCGATATAACCTCTCCTGTTAGGGATTTCATAAGAGAATTGTCGTATTTCCACTTTTCTTCAATGACGTTCAACCACGAAAAGGTAAATACGTATATGCAAAGAAATGTCGACGATGATATAAACAAGATAAAAAATCGGTAGTTACGCTGCAAGAATGTACATATATAGATCTTGTTAGTCTTAAGAAAAAAATGAAATAAACTATTTTTTTCTTTTAGTAACTTGTGAAGGTTAACTTACTAATCCGATACATTGTCCAACCCATGGACAATGGTGATCAAACTTTTGGACACAGTTGTTACAGATTGAACAATGAGAGGCACGGGGAGGACGATACAGCAAGCATGTGTCGCAAAATTTTACTTTTACAATGAAACCGTTAACTGTTATGTCCTTCGTGCGGGGTAACCTCAAGTGTGGAGCAGTTCCATTTATCCACTCCATGGAAGGAGTGGTCACATCGAATGCTTCCTCGGATTCTAGTGGGTGTTCATTTCTCGGTACTATACCAGGATCCCGACTCGATGTCAAGAACAGAAAAACAATATCCTGCATATATCACTCACCAAAAATACATTATATGTGGTTATTAGACATTTTTATATTGATCTAGGCTTTGATAATGGTATACATATTAATATTTAGTATGACACATACTTAAATATCAGTAATAACTTAACTTGTTTGTAAGCACTCACCGCTACTGTGACAAATAGTACTACAACTAATGTTGGAACTCCGAGCATTCGACTTTCCATATCATATTCTTCTTCCTCGCTATCAGTTGTTGAATGATTGATGATTTTTATTAGCACTTGAATACTAAAGGCTAATGATGGACCGACAATTAGAAACATTGATAAAAATAGTGAAGCAACATCTGGACCAAATATCAATCTTCCGCCACACCAAAATTTCTGGAACAAGAAAAAAAAAACTGATTCATGTATGTAAAGAATAAATTTCAGTTTAATTGAACAAAATATTCATATTTTTAACTTGAGGGACTCGTAGCTCAGTTGTGATGATTTGGGGGACATTAAGAAATCAACAAAATATGCATTACTCTCTTACAAATATGGTAGAATAAGGGACTTATATGGTGTGTGTGTGTGTGTGTGTGTGTGTGTGGGGTGGGGGGGGGGGGGGGGGGGGGGGGGGGGGGGTAATAAGTTCTATACCTTATGATATATATCATATTGTCCAATTGTTACTAAAGAATTTCTTTTAACTTGAAGAATTTAATTTTATGAAGGTATTTTGAAATCATAAAGATTTGATTGGATTGGTTCATGCAAGTTATGGGATGACATATAATCATAACTCAATACTTGCACTTATGAACCAAAAACAAGCTTGACACACTTACACATTGGATAAGACAAAGCACACTTATGCAATTAGTCCTGAATCAACCATGATTTTGAGATTTTGTTGTTTGTAAATTATACTTATTTGAGCTCAACTTTATCAAAAAAATAAAACCTAAGACCCTAAATATTATCCAACCATATTTACTTATTCAAATAAATTAATCACAAATAAATCAAGAAAATCAATCAAGTTCTTAAGTTCCATTAAGCCTATGGCTGCATTTATATTGAAATATGGAAGAAGAAGATACATTAACATGGTTACATTGACACAATTAGAAGTGCTAAATAATTAGACTCAACATTTGTTTCAACTTTCGTAATAAATGAACAATATCGGTAGCAATGTTATATATCTACCAATGTTTATCTTAAAAACAATAAAGACTACTTTCTAAAACTTCATATTTCATGAGGGTAAAGTGCAAAAATTGCTCGCAAGATTCACACTTTTTGTAAAAAAAAAAAGGATTCAGTTAAAAAAATCCTTTAATTTGGTACAATTTGTACCCAAATTGAACGATGACGTTAACGGACAACCAATTTACCGTCAACGAGACTTATTTGAGTTATTTACGCTGGAACGAAAACAAACTAATAATATGCATATATGAAACAAAGTGGGAACGAAGTGAAACATAAGAGAAAATAGAAGAAAAAAATGGTAAAATATGGGATATTTTAAACCTATTTACAGAAGGATGGTAAGACCATTGTAATCTTTATTGTCACGTGCACTTGGATATTTCAAACATTTTTCAGTCAAAATTTGACTATAACGTTCAAATCGTAACGACTAGACGAACGTGGTGATTTGATCAAAGTATCCAAAATGTGATGGTTTAATTGATCAAAAAAATATTGAGTCATTGTTTTGAAAAAAAAAAAAAAAAATCGATAATGTTACGAGAATTTTTTTGCCCATTACCCTATTTCATAATTATTCGTTATATATTATCTAAGAAGGGAATGGATGCAATATAATTCAAAGTTTGAAATACACAGCACCATATTGTAATGAGCATAATAAATGTGCAATTTGCAAAAGAAAATAGAGGTGATGCAAACTTATCAAATTAATATATGCTTACATTTTTCCCTTTCCAAACTTGATATAGCCGCCTGGGTCTGGAGGTCACCATGTCATTGACGTGGGGAATCATCCTACAATAATACAAAGGAGAGGCCCCAAGGCTCAAATTTACCTAAATTTCATCAATGGCTTTCTTGTTGGAAAGTATATATATTTCTTCTTTGGAAAGAGAAAGATATAGATGGAGAGAGAGGAATTTTTTTGATAAGTAATAGAAAGTCTCTCTCTCTCTTTCTCTCTCTCTCTCTCTCTTCTTAGAACATAATGATCACCTTCGTCATTGCCATCTCTCTCTCTCTCTATGGCATTCTCCAGCTTTTACGCGGGAAGGAAATGTGGGAAGTTTCTAACGGTTGTAATAAATTAATCCTTTTGAACCAAGATTCAAAATAATATTAAGTTCCATACTAACCAAAAAAAGGGTAGCGCACTCCTAATTTTAAGGAAATCTTAAAACAGAAAAAAAATATTATTATTATTAATATGTACGAATGTTGTGAACTTATAGAAACACTAGAAGGAATCACAAAAAATGATGTCAAAATTAGAATTTTTACATGGAAAAGTTTCTTTCTTTTTTACCGTGAAAATGAAAGAAAATGATCATTTCTTGCCGGGCTAACCTGTTAGTTGTTACCAACCGTTTGTATCAGGACGAGAATCATCCCAACGGTTAATTTGAGAAATACCATACACATTTTAACAACTAACATAAATTTGGAATTAGCTGCATAACAAAATTACATGTATACAGTGACGGCGGGATCATTCGTCAAGCTGCCGCTAAAAACAAATACCATAAAAAAGCTGTCCCTAAGAACAAATACCAAAAAAAATCTCCAAAATTAAAACCCAATTTCTCCTCTGAAACCTATAGCCCAAACTTTCATCTCTAACAGTTCGAAATTGGCGATAGTTATCATGTGAATTATTATAATTTTTGTGATAAAATTATAAACTTACTAGTTAAAAAACAATGATATTGTTAAAAATTAGATAAAAATTTTAATTATATTAAAATATTTTAAATATGATTTGAATATATTTTAGTTAGGATTTGTAATAGATATATTTTTAGAATTTTGGATATTTATTTAGTTAGATAATATCATATAATTACTTTAAATATTTTTTGAATATTGAGTATATTTTAGAATTTTTTATATTTATATTACTATATAAGGAAAAAGTTCGGCTTCACAGTGTAACTTTTCTTTCCAAATATATCTTTGCATATATTTACTAATTAAAAATTTAAGTAGATAATATAATATACCTATTTTAAATATAATTTGAATATTGAAAATATTTTAGAATTTGTATATCTATACTACTATATAATGGGAAAAGTTTGTCTTCATGGTGAAACTTTTTTTTTTCCAAATATACCCTTGCATATATTTACTAGTTAAAATTATTCATTAAAGCTAATAGTGAAAATTAGTTAATTACATGAGTTGTCTTTTGAACTTCCTAAATTGTGTCATGTATAGAGTTATAAAATAATATATAAAATAATATACTAATACAAATATAATAATAAATTCAGAACAATTAAGTTTGTTGTCTTTTAGTCTTCTTAAGTAGTTTTAATAAAGATAAGAATAATTATAAAAATATTCTTTTAGTCTTCCTAATAATAATATAAAATATTATAATAGTCTATACTAATATTAGTATAGAATACATTTTTCGTGCAATGCACATGCATATATATATAGTATTAGGTAGTTAGAAGAATTTTAGAATTTTAATTTTTTTTTCTAACTACATATGAGGACATACATACTCGGTAGTTAATTTTTGTCACGCCTTATAACCAAAATACTTGAGTGCAGGGGCAGGCAAAGCCAGCTACGTATATCAGAGTACATAGGCAATCCAAGATACAGTCACAACTGTCTAAAAGGCAAGTGTGGAGACTTTAACATGCTACGACGTCAGTACTAAAGCCGACAAATCCTAGTATCTTAATCCGACAACAATAATTAATAAGAGTATATCATACATGAAAGTAAAGAGGCATCCCAGAATACATATCATATATGATCATGAAGCTAGTGAATACAAAATATTGCACTAGTAAAGTACAAAATACATGATCTCTATACCAGCCATGGTCTAATATATACATCATGCTGACCGAAGTCAGAAAGAATAGTCTCAGAAATAAAGGGCTAACACCGGCCCTAGCTCAACACTACCAAAATAAAATAGACAAAGAGTGGTAAGGAAAGGAAACCCACTCGCGTGCAGGGACCGCTGAACTACGACCGCGAGCTATCCAGTGAAAGATAGTGAGAATCTTTAGGCTCCAACGATAAATCTGGCCAACCAAAACCAGTGGGGTCAGACCCCAAATAACAAGTACTACAAGGAAGTCCAAGAAAATAATAAAACCTACAAGAATCAATAACCACAATAAATAGATATGTATCGAGACTCGTGCGGTACCAATGCACTCATCTCAGAAATAAAGAAGACTAAATAAAGCTCAACAAATAGCTATAGAGAAAGATAAGCCGGTAAGCGACAAGGGATATTAGAAACTGCTCAAAATTGGAGCTACAACCCTTAAATCAAACAAGGATCGAGGTTGCAGATCTTTTTTCTAGCCTCTGGCCACTCACCGACACATAAGAAAGAGCGCGAGCATATAAATAATACTCAACTAAAAGAGCACGACCAGCATTTTCTATGGCTTGCTATAAATTAACTAGCTAGGATTATCACAAACCCTAGTTACTAACATATGCAATTTGAGGATCTTCGCTACCACCTACGCTGCAGATACCCATGTGGCCATGGAAGCGACGACTTGTAAAGGCAAATAACATATCATAAGTAGATAACATATAAAGAAAACATATAAAACTTATAACTGATTATGCCATAACTCGGCACAACATATGACACGAAATATAAATGCTCAGTAGTGCCATCATCACTATAACTATAATGGTCAGGGAGCCACGTCAATCGCTGTTGTACTTGCCACGTTGGGGGCCCATAGCAACACGAGTCATTGGTATTGTGAAGTATCCTCCCATTCCAATGATCTATTTGAGTTCCTAGTCAATTATTCTACAGGATTCATTTCCAATTCTTAAGTCGTGAATACTCGAGAATCGTTCTAAAATGACGAGATATGGGTACAGGTCATTCACAAGTTATCACTAGTGAATATTCTTGTAACTCATAATGCACGATACATTGGACAATACTCATACTCGATTGCCCAATACCAAGATGCAATGGATTAATCAACAACAGATATTCCATGGTGTCGTGAAGAACATAAACTCGTGTCAAGTGTATAGGGAAAAATCTTTCCAAAACTATATAAAATCATAATTTTATGCTAAGGCATCAAAACAACCAAAGAAAATAGCAAGAACGGACAAAAATAGGGAAAAACGGACAAAAATAGCCTAATTCGATTATACGACGGATTTTTGTTGATTACCAGCGGAAGATCCAATACAATACAACAAGTTTCTAGATGAAAATTAATATTTTCCATCGAATTTTTGTGGATTGCCATCAGATTTTTTGAATTGACACATCAACCGGGACAGAAAATCATGAAACTTGTTTCGACAATAAAAGCCTCATTTTAACTTGGAATTGAATGTTTCAAAGGTCAAAATTGCATAAAATTAAATTTTCTACAACATAGGAGCATTATATTTCATAAATCATGAGATTTGAAACATTAAACTACGAATTACTCCATAAAAATGGGTTTTCGGGAGCCGAAACTCAAAACCAATGATAAAAACCAAAAATGCCATATACAAATGATTTAAATAATTTGAAGAGAGATTTTTTACTATATATAAGCATGAATACCAAAGAAAATAAAAATACTAGAAAATAGGTTATTACTTTGAGCAAGATGTACTTGCCTAGCTCAAGATCCCAGCCTAATTCTTCTCCTCCACTACCAAGAGGGGTTCAGAAAGCACACTCTTAGGCCTCTAGGCCAAGATCCAAGCTAAAAGCCCAAGCAAGAACTTTGGAGAGGAAAGGAAGAGAGAAAAATAAATGAAGAGAGAGTGAAGTGAGAGAAAATAAAGAGAAAATAAAGTGGTTTATATAGATGAAAGGGATTAATCGTGACCGTTGGATCTGCCACGTCAGCGATCCACATCACTTCCCAAATCAATCTCATCCACTTAAAAGAAAACCAAGAAACCATTGGATAATAGGGTAATTCAGAACCAAGAAACCAATAGATAATAGAGTGAACTAGATACTATTCACAAATATATTCAAATACTATTCACCAAGGCAAAATATCTCCGAGATGGAAATCCAGCAATGTTAGCGGAATACCGACGGATGATTCGAAAGAATAGAAATTCATACTTCAAAAATTATGAAAATAAATAAACCTTCAAAGGTCAAACAATTGAAAAATATATTAAAAAATTATATTAAATCTCATTCCTATATGGATTTAAAGAATACACCTGAACTCTTAGAGTTATAGAATCATACAATACACAAGCAGGTTGATACACCCCCAGAGAACCATGGATTACCATGATTCTAATACTTGGTTCTGGTTCTGGTTCTGGTTCTGGTTCTGGGCTTATATATCTAGTTTTTATATGCACAATCAAATTAATTTTCTCTACGATATATTGAAATACATAAAGAAGTTACATTTTGGAATGTTGTGATCTGCTTAGTGAATCTGTTGATGAAAGTGGTCATGATCTCGACGACCCTCAGATCGAGCACTTGTTGCAGACTGCAGAAGCTGTAACAAGGGACTACCCAAATGAAGATTGGCTTCGCTTGACTGGCCTCATACATTGTATGTACTTCAAGCCTCACTATTACAGATAACTAAGTAAAAAACATATGTATAGTTATATAAGATTTTGAACAAGTTTGCGACAATTCCTTGCTTTTTATGACAACAAATATTATTGGGAAGGTTCTTATGCATCCAATTTTTTGAGAGCTTCCACAATGGGCTGTTGTAGGCTACATATTCCCTTTTGGTTGTGCATATGATGAGTCGAATGTCCATCGCAAGGTATAGTGAAATTAACCCCAAACAAGCAGTTTGGGTTTTGTACTGTTTTGTCATTTTTCTGAAACAAACGCTTAATATTCTTGTGATTGCTCAGACTTCCACAATCCTAGAGGGAGTTTTTGTATTGTTTTGTCATTTTTCTGAATATTTATTTTTAAAGTTGTTAGGCCCTTATGTTGAGAAATTAATGTGTTGGATAATTTTATCCTGAGAGCTGAATGGAATTTTCAACATTGTTAGACATCAAGAAGTCCTTTTGGAACGTTGACAATGTTCTGTACAATTGGATGATCTTCGTCTTCAGACTACTGTTCATGTAGAGGGATCACTTACAATAATGTTACTTTCAGTGTATAAGAAATATAGAAGTAGCACTTAATTTATTTTTTCTTGCTTCTATTTATTTCATGATCTTGTCATTGTAGGCTCTTTTTGTTGAATGATGCTAAGCTTTTTTTTTCTTCGTAGAAATCACAAACACTCAAAATTGCTTTTGATTTATGAGTATTTGTATCGAAAGGTTTCACATTGGATATTTAGGAATTTTCATTTCTAAAGTTCAAATAATATTTTATAGAAAAACTAGAAAAATATTTGATACAACTTTTGGCACTAATATCATGAACATTCTATTTGCAATAGATGTTATTGTTTATTTGTTTACTTAATTCGAGATTTAGGTTTTGAATAGAATAATGTTAAGATGGATGAATTTTGTGAATTTATAAATACACATATTCGATAATTGATAATGGGTATGGTACATTCAGGAATCTTATGGATCCACAAGTTCCCCTATCTATGTTTACGACGATCTTGTCTCGAACCATCAGTTGTTTGACAAGTACATATTTTATTCCCAAAATCGGGCACCTTGATTAGACGTACATTGTTGCATAATCATCTTCAGAGACATCTAGAATCCATATTCGGTAGTATCATTCATCATTATGATGATACGTGGGGCGATGAGAAGCTCATCACTCAGAACGATTTTGTATTATTATAACATAAATGATAAATGCCCTTATATTATGTGGAAATTTCAATGTCATTCGTAGACTAGAGTTGAACGGGTAAGGAGGTAATCGGTATCAGTTTGTATATCTTAATGTAAAGAACAATTTCTTTTGTTTTTGTTTGTTTCTTTATTTTTTCTTTGAATTGAACAGGCAAGGAGGAAATTAGTATCAATTTGTATATCTTAATTGGTTACTAGAAGTACCTGGAGACTAGACAAGCCATGGATATTGTTGGGATCAACCAAGAAGAGCAGGTGATTTGTAATGATATAATGTCTTAAAACTTTAAGAGAATGTGATTTGCATGAAACTGAACTATAACTTTTGTTGATCTAGTATAGTAGCTAATATTTATACTTTTCCTTGTCCACTCATCAACCGTATTTACGTTATTGTCTTCCAAAACAAACTTTCTTATAGTATTGGATTCCTATTGCGATTTTGCAGGGGACAAACAACAAATTTATCTTTACGGATCGATCTAGTATTTTCGTCATATTTCCATCTACGGGTAATTGGAACTTCCCTTCAGTCTTCTTTAAGACACTCAAAAGTCTTTTATGTAATCGTGTATAGCTTAGACAGGTAATGAACTATGCATAAGCATTATGGACTAATGCTTATCTGTCTGTGTTGTTTCTCATCATGCTTTACTGATCATTCACATTCACAGTTAAACCCTCTTAAATGTTGTTTCACTAATATTAATATTTTTTGTTTTGTTTTTGTACCATCTTTACTATGCTTGAGGCTTAATTACCTCATCCAACTCACATTTAACTGTAATTTTACTTGGATTCAGAACATAGATAGTAATGCCAGAATTTTCAGTCGTCCATTTATATTTTTATTATTATCATGCCATCATATATTTTAACTTTCCATTTCCCAGTTTCTAGCAAATTTATAGGTTCTTTAGTTATAAACTTAGTTTTCAATTGCCAAGCACGCCCAAAGTGTCAGAAAAATCCCAAGATGCATGTATACAAATATTTGTTCGTACGTGTTCTCTGAATATTCAATTTAACCTACTCATCCATAGTGGCCTTATATATTCTGTAAAGTCATCAAAGTGTGCAATGCATGAGAAAGCTGGAATTTGTGGTATCTGTATAACCACACTTGCTTGGTTCATTTTATGCTATGTCTTGCTTCTCTGTCAATTCCATATATCTGGCACTGCAACTGACTTATAGACCTTTGTGGTTAGTCACTATAAATTAGGCCATCCCCACTTCATAACAATCACCTTGCTAACTTTAGATAGTTTGGAGAAGCTATCCTTGATATTGCACAAGCAAGGTGGCGAAGAGTCAAGTTTGTATGTGGTGGAACCTGCAGATTGGACTTCAGAATCTAATTTTCCCACAAATCAACCTCTGATATGGTCCAAGGTATATTTAAGTGTTTCTGTTTGTTTTTCAAAGGAAAATGGATTGTGTATAAGAATATATATAATTGATTTTTACTTGAAATGTCACTTATTTTGTAGAAGTAAACATCATGATACCTATCTAGGAAACACAGGATACCCCAAACCTATTGATGTGTTGTATCATGCATGTGTCTGATACATGTCTAATATGATATGGACACTTCAAAAGCAAGGTTCAAAGTATCGGTATCGGGATCGGGATCGGTATCGGACCATTCCTATGAGTATCGGGATCGGCGGTATCGGTAGTATCGGAGGTTTCGGATCGGAATATCGGATTTTTTGGTATCGGAAAGCAAACAACTATTAGTAAATTATTAACATTTTAGAGAATATATTTTATACATTTATGCATAATTTAAAGTATTTTCAGTATTGTTTCTGTTGAAATTAGTTGATAATTTTATTGATTGTCTCATTGGCATTATATAGCCTTACAGTCATTAATACAATGATTTCAATCATTATGACAATAATCTCATAATGGAATATCCTGTGACATATTCTGGCATCCCAAATATGTCCTCAGGATATTCCCATGTGCTTATACTATACTTAAATATGACACCCAACATACCATATCAACACTCTCCCTCAAGATGGGTGAAAGATATTCACTAAGCCCATCTTGTCACATCCTCTAATCATGCTCACTGAGGCGAGTCCCTTGGTTAGTCCATCTGCTACTTGATCCCTGGTTGGAACATGGCCAAGCTCCAGTAATCCTCTATCCAACTTCTCTTTGATGAAGAATCTATCAATCTCGATGTGTTTGGTCCTGTCATGTTGTACTGGATTGTTGGCGATACTAATAGCTGACTGATTGTCACACCACAGCTTCATCTTGGCTCCTTGATCCAGCTTCAGCTCCACCAGCATATTCTTCAACCATAGCAGCTCTGCAACTCCCAAGGCCATAGCTCTGTACTCTGCTTCAGCTGTCGATCTGGCCACCACAGACTGCTTCTTACTCCTCCAGGAGACCAAGTTACCTCCTACAAATATGCAATATCCCGAGGTAGACCTCCTGTCATCAGCACAACTAGTCCAGTCAGAATCAGAGTAGCCCTCGATGCTCACGTGATTGTTCTTCCTGAATATTAGTCCCTTCCCGGGAGCACCTTTCAAGTACCTCAGAATCTGGTACACTGCATCCATATGACCCTTCCGTGGGTCATGCATGTAGCGGCTCACCACACTTACTGCAAAGCAGATATCAGGACGTGTGTGGCTCAAATAGATCAACTTGCCAACCAGTCTCTGGTATCTGTCCCGATCAACTGGTTCTCCAGCCTCAGCATCAATCTTGAACCTCTGATCTATTGGTGTCGCTGCAGGTTTGCACCCCAACATCCCAGTTTCTGTGAGAAGGTCCAGTGCATACTTCCTTTGAGAGAGAACAATCCCCTCTGCTTCTCGAGCAATCTCAATCCCAAGGAAGTACCGAAGAAGCCCGAGATCCTTCACCTCGAATTCCTTGCCAAGCTTTCCTTTGAGTTGGGCGATCTCCTGCTCATCATCTCCTGTGATAATCATATCGTCCACATACACCGCAAGCATGGTGATGTGGCCTCCACTTCGACGGAAGAACACAGTATGATCAGCATTAATCTGCTGATATCCTATCCCTATCATCGTCCTTCTGAATCTGTCAAACTACGCTCGAGGAGACTGCTTCAGTCCATAGAGGGACTTCTTCAACCTGCAGACCTTGCCTACTGTCTGATTGGTGCCAAATCCTGGTGGTATCTCCATGTACACCTCCTCCACTAGATCTCCGTGAAGAAACGCATTCTTCACATCCAGTTGGTGTAGCTTCCATCCACCATTCGCTGCCAGAGAAATCAGAGTCCTGACAGTGCTCATCTTTGCAACTGGTGCAAAGGTTTCGTCATAGTCGATGCCGTACGTCTGACTGTATCCTTTGGCTACTAGTCGAGCTTTGTAGCGATCAATCTGTCCATCTAGGTTCTGCTTCACGGTAAAGACCCACTTGCATCCAACTGCTCTCTTTCCCTCTGGCAGTCTCACAAGCTCCCAAGTGTGGTTCTTCTCCAAAGCTCCCAACTCCTCGTGCATTGCCGCTTTCCACTTTGGATCGTTCTTGGCAACCTGCCAATTGTTAGGTACAGTAATACTATCCAAAGATGCTATAAATGCTCCATGAGAAGAAGGGATGTGGTCATAAGAAATAAACTGAGCAATATCCCAACCATATCTGTTTGGAGGATTTCCTGCATTGCTGCGAGTGGTCCTCCGTACAGATAGTGGTGTGGGAGGAGTAGTAGTAGGAGGAATGATATCTTGTGAAGGAGGGGGTATCACCTGAAGGGGAGTTGGTGTCGGTGCCTCAGGAGTTGGGACGAACGCAGGCAAGGGACTTGGCATTGGCACTGTCGGTACTGGTCCTGCAGTTTGCTTCTCTCTCCTGCTGTAGGTAAGTAACTCTCCCTGAGCCGTAGGCCTAACACCTTCACCTTCTTGTCCCTTCTCCGTGCCTCCATGCCAAACTTCTAAATCGGTTACCACAAAGTTCTCCATCTCTCCCTCTCGCCTAATACTGGCAGTATTAGGCGTGTTGTGTGAAGTTCCGTCCTGGCGGTAATATGGCTCATGCTCCCGAAAGTGGACATCCATACTGACAAACTTCTTCTCTACTGGACTCCAGCACACATACCCCTTTTGGGTCGCCGAGTAGCCTACGAAGATGCATTTGACCGCTCTCGGGTCAAGTTTCCCAACTGATGGCCTGTTGTCCTTCACAAAACACACACACCCAAACACCTTCAGTGGGTGTATCCCACTATTATTTCCTTGCAATACCTCACATGGGGACTTCCATCCGAGGACCTTCGAGGGCATCCTGTTGATGAGTTGAGCTGCTGTCAACACTGCATGCCCCCACAGACTCTGTGGGACATTCATGTCGATCATCATACTTCTTGCGACCTCCAGAAGGTGTCTGTTTTTCCTTTCTGCAACTCCATTTTGTGCTGGTGTGTATGCACAGGTGGTCTGATGCTGTATTCCGTGTGCTGACAAGTATTCTGTAAGCGTCCTGTTGGTATACTCTGTTCCATTGTCAGACCTCAGTACCTTCACAACTGCTTTGTACTGAGTCTGGACATGCTTATGGAAATCCCGAAAACAAGCAGGTACATCACTCTTATTTTTCATCAAATATAACCAGGTAACACGAGAGGCACACTCAATGAAAGAAACAAAGTACTTATAACCATTCATAGTGTTAGTAGCACATGGACCCCAGACATCAGAATGTACTACCTCAAAAGCAAAAGTGCTCCTATGACCCGTGCCAACATATGAGCTCCTAGTAAGTTTTCCTAACTCGCACGCATCACATACTAATTTCTCTTTATTTGTTTTTGCATAAATCTCTGGATACAACTTACTTAGAGTATCAAAGGAAGAATGTCCCATCCTCCGATGATGGAGTATCAAGGTATCCTCAGTCTTCTGCTGCAGTCCTTCCATGCCAGCCTTCTCTGCCATAGATACTAATGCTGAGTCCAGTCCTTCTCGATCTAGGTACCACAGTCCCTCATGCCAAGTGCCAGTCCCAAGTCTTCGTCCTGTCCCTTTCTCCTGGAAGGTCACCTTAGGAATATCAAAAGAAACAATGCATTTAAGTTAGAGGATTATAGAACTAATGGACAAGAGACTGACTGGAAAGGATGGAGCATGTAAAACATTGGATAATCTTACTGAACCTGTACAATTAACAGTACCCTTACCGACCACTGGCTGGAAAGTGCCATCAGCTGTCTGAATGCTGTCTGCTGATGCTAGGTGAGTGTAGGAAGAAAACTCACTAGCATTCCCCGTCACATGCCGAGATGCTCCCGAGTCGATAATCCAGTCTGATGATTTAAGGGAAGAGATAGACGCAAGGGCAAGTGATTCGTCAGTACCTTCTGATGGATGGGCATACATAGCAGCGTTGCCCCTAACAAAGAATGAGGTGGACGCCTCCTCTATTGTACTCCTCATATCTCCCAGTGCCTGGTCCTCCACAGTAAAGGTGTCATCAGCTTCTCCATTCCCTTCTGATATCAGGAGGTTTGCCCGATAACCTCCTCGGCCGCCTCGTCTATCCCCTCGACCACGACCACGTCCTCCATTATATCCTCGTCCGCCGAACGGTCCTCGTCCACCACCTGAATCTCCCTTCCTAGGTGGTTTGGTACAAGCATACCGATGATGACCCATCTTCCCACAGTTGTAGCACTGCCGGTTATGCTGCCAGGGCTCTCCCTTAGATCCTGTGTTACCTGAGCTGGTGATCGCTAGTGCTGACTTTGCTTCGGGGGGACCACCTGTCCCGGCTTGCAGCCTGATGCGTGTCTCCTCCTGGATCATGGCTGAGATAGCCTCCTCAAGGCTAGGGATCTTTGGTTGGGCTAGAAGTAGGGCCGTCCTCTGTGCGAAAGCTGCAGTCAGCCCTTTGAGGAACTTCATCGTCCTCTCCTGCAGACACACCTGTCTCTCCTTACACTTAGGGTCCCCGCAGCTCGCCCGATTTGAGGAGTGATCATAATCCAACCACAGACGCTCCAACTCCGTGGCATACTCCTGCACCGTCTTCTCTCCCTGTACGGTGTCATCAATCTCCCCCTTTATCTGGAAGATCCGTAAGTTGTTCCCCACACCATCATAGGTCCTTCTCAACTTCTCCCACACATCTTTCACCATCTCAATACCGTCTACTGTGGCGGCAATAGACTGGACTAAGGAGTTGAGAAGCCAGATGTAGATCACCATATGAGTGGACTTACACTCATCGTGTCCTGTCGAGCCCTCGTCCGGCTCTGTCGTCTCGCCCGTCAGGAACCCCTCCATGTTTTTTCCTCCGAGGGTTCTTCTCACCCGTCGTGACCAACTCAGATAGGTGGCTGGTCCATCTAATTTCAGATCGATGGAGGGAAGCTTCAACTCCGGCGACGTTCGTGTCGTGTTCTCACCAGCCGACATCGTCAACAACTTCATCAACGTCGCCACCTCTGCAGAATCTAGTTTCTTGATGATCTCCTCCATCGATGCGTCGTCTATCCAGTCACGTCACGTTCGCTCCACGACTCACGCTTGTCCTCGTCGTCCGCTCCTAGATCCGAACATGTCCCCCTTTTTTTCAGATCTAGGCATCCCTATTAGGCGCTGCCTCGTGCTGGTGCGGCGGAGGCGGCAGCACGCATGTCACAACCGCCGTCGCAGCAGCAGCAGTCGCAGCAGCTGCAGCAGCAGTAGTAGCCGCAGCAGTAGCGGGACGGGACAGCAACAGCGAAAGGCGGCCTGCGAAGGGCGGAGAAGAGGAGAGGAGGGAAAAAAGGGGGGGGGGCGTGGAAGAGTTCGGTGGAGGAGATCTAGGAAATCCTCCTGTGGGTTTGTGGAAGCTTGGTGACGGCTAGGGTTTGTGGAAACTTGGCTCTGATACCATGTTGAAATTAGTTGATAATTTTATTGATTGTTTCATTGGCATTATATAGTCTTACAGTCATTAATACAATGATTTCAATCATTATGACAATAATCTCATAATGGAATATCCTGTGACATATTCTGGCATCCCAAATATGTCCTCAGGATATTCCCATGTGCTTATACTATACTTAAATATGACACCCAACATACCATATCAACAGTTTCTTAGTATTTTTGATATTGAATGAAATAGTAGTCATTATTGTCGATTGATTTATATGCGATAGATAAGTTTTCCTCTTTTATATGTTTTTACAACCTTATTATGCTTTTACATCCTTTCTAATTGGTCTTTTTAATTCAAATTTTTTTGCCGAATTGATTGGAAAAGAGACCTCTAATGTCGGTATCGGTCAGTATCGGGTATCGGTCGGTATCGGATCGGGACATGCCAAACTGTATTGGTATCGGCCGTATCGGATCGGTATCGGCCGATACTTTAAACTATGGAATCAAAAGACACTAGGATAAGACAAAATTGGCGTTGTCTCTGTATAATGTTGGGCGTATTTATCTCAATGGAAATAGGTTAAATGTATACTTTCTCCCTGGAAGTTACCTTAAATATTTTGAACACTTAAATCCTTTATTACATCTCTTCTTTTCTTCAGCTTGAGATCCTAGGTTGAATTCAGCATCCCATCTGCAGGGAGACTAAATAATTGGCTCTTCTTGGGCTAAGTTGTGAAGAAATGAGGCAAAGTGACTGGCGTGACTTGAATATATGGTCCTTCCAATATCAGAGCAGCAGAAAGGTTTGCGGATAAGGTATAGGACTTGGCACACCATGCACCTTCTATACCTACATGGCACTTCATATGCTCGATACTTCAGTTTAACATACTGTTGTTAGTTAGTCATCTGGACGTCCTTGTATTTAACATACTGACACACTTCAAACTTGTTGCCCTTGTATTTAGTAATTTAGATAAAAACAAGAGATTCATCCAACCAAACATTCACGGATTCTATAAACACCAAGTACAAATAGGTAGTACTTGGCAAAAAGAAAATCCATTTCAGCTTTCACGTTTTATAAAAATGTGTAAATTCTCGTTTGGAAGATTGATTAGTCAGGATACCAATATGATATATGTAGCAGCTGCATATGGTTAAACATGTCTTATTTCTGCTGAATTCATCATCTTAATTCTCGTAGTGGTAAAAATGTGGTTTTGATTGCTGGTTATTTGAGTGGTATGCCTGAAGCTACCTTATGGAAATTTGTATTCCTTTTGAACTATTTGGATGTAGAATTTAGGAACTGATAAAGCCAATTGCCTTTTAAACCCAGTGTTTCTTATTTGTGTCTAGGAACCAATCAAGAAAATCAATGTAGTAACCATTTTAGTGAGAACTCAATATTAATTTACAAATATTGTATTATTCTAGTAGTTTATGCTTGCCTTGTGAGAACTCAATACTAATTTACACACCGATACTCACCTAAACTCCATGATACACACACACCAACTGCAGTTCCTGAATTCTGCATCTATACATTGATGGAAGACTGCACACTAACACATGCACTTCCTTGCTGCACCCTCTTGTGCACATCCCACATCACATACAGTTCTTCAGTATGAACTGCAGCACACACACACACACTAAACACTTCTGCACTGGTTTCAGTTGCCATCTGCAGTTCACTGTAGTATCAGACACGACACACACTTCACAGATACAAATCTGCAGATTGAAGATTCTGCACATTGCTACTGATGCTAACACTACATTTCACATATCTACACACGATTACTAGCACACAGGCTCTCATATGAACAATGTTATTTACCCAGTTCCTTCACACACATGTTACTGCAGTGCCTAGCACATCAACTGCACACTGAACACAATACTGAAACACAGACACTAGTGCACTTAGACATTGATACCCTTAAATCTTTGCTTTGATACCCATACTCTGAATACCCACAGATTACCCAGGTTCTCTACTACCACATGCACATTACAAAGGTACCCATGGATACTCACACACATATATACTCTCTCGAGCAATCACTAGAACACACACTATGCTACTGATTCCCTCTCTTGCAGCTTCTGCAGTTCAATTTTTCTGTCACAGGTTGGTACACCTAATGCACCACACTCACACCAACCTCTAACTTCACAACTGGACACATTCATACAGATGTCTCTCTACTGATATACTGCACTGGATATGCAGCACACTCTAAAGTACTGCTGTGCATACACCATGCGGTGCATTCCCAATTCTGTGGTACCACTCTGATACACTGCACCCTAAAAACACACACACTAAGCACACATGGTTGCTTACCTGCTGTGCACACATACACAGATATACACTCTTATCTCTAAGTGTGAAAAAGGCATTAGGACATGCAAGAGTAGGTGTCGTGTCCATATTGTGTCAAGTCCTCAAGTTTGTTTAACATAGTTCAATGGTAGAGTTAAATGATTCATTTGAAGATCCTCATCCAAGACTTTTCCTTATAGGTGTACAAGTGCTGGTTATCCTGCGGTATTGCGAAGAATCTGGCTCGGTGAAGCGAGCCGTCTACACAGGGTCTTTCACTGCTGCAACACCATTGAAGGAAGATGGCATGGCCGGCTATAAAAAATCCATTGTTGAATTGTGTTGGACACCTCTGAACCGTCGATGCAGGGCTTTCTTAGTCTGCACACAGTGTTGCACTAATGAAGAGGCAGAAGAATTGACAAGATTGAGGTAAAGAAGTTTCTTCTTTGCTTTTTTTCCTAGTTATTTTTGTTACTTTCTTGTTTTTTATTGTATCTGGGTACTAACATCTTTGGCATTCAGATCTTTCTTCAGTCAGTTTGGATGAGGTTGGCATACCTCATGATAGAGAAACTTTTAAGGCTTCTCAGATTTGTGGAAAGGAAGCTCCTAACAATAGTAGGTACGCGCCCTACTTTTCTAAGTTCTCTCTTCGCTGACAGAAGAATTTTTTGCTTCTGCAAGTGTTATGTTTTTCTCCCCTATACACGCTTATTGATTCTTAACTATAAAATCACACTAAAGATTAGGAACTACCCAGGAAATGGAGGCTTGACCCTTCCTGATGCGAATATGCACCGTGAGCAATCAACTGCGGATGTCCTTGATTTGATGAAACTTGGTGAGCAGAATCGTGCTTCCAGCTCAACGGCAATAAACAATAGAAGCAGCCAGTCTCAGAGGTTACTTTAAACTAGTTGTCTCGAGTAGGTTAGTTTAGCTAACTTCTCACTTTTAGTTTATGATCATGATGCATTTCTAACATCTGGATGCAGTGTCTTGACGATACATGTACATGGAAAGGATGTTTCGAGAAGAATGCATCGTAGTTGCTTGCATTTGGTTGACTTCGCTGGCAGTGGGAGAGTGGACAAATCGGAAGTTACAGGGGACAAACTAAAGCATATTAACAAGTCTCTTGCTTGTCTTGGAGATGTGATCTCAGCTTTGGGTCAAAAGAATTCTCATTTTCCCTATAGGAAAGAAAGGTTCTTGCTATTCTATGTCAATTGCCTAAAATTTCTTTTTATATATGGAAATGCAAAGATGCTAATGTTTTCTATAACTTTATTATCTTCTTCTTTAAATTAGCATCAGGTTGCATATATCGTGGCTTGAAACTTGCAAACTTTATACATGTAAAGAAGCTTTTCTTTACAACTTGCTTTATTTGCCTCAAGTTTTACTACTTGTTCAGTGATACTTTAGATCCCCAGTATGGAAAGATGCAACCAGAAGGGTTTGATATTCACATAAATAGAATGTGTGGAAGTATAAATAGAATGGGAAAATATGCAACCAGAAGGGTTTGATATTCATATAAGAACGGGGAAGATTAAAATAATAATTAGCAGTTGACTGGTTTATTGTATTGTGTCTGTGACTAATTCAAAATAAGGAGCACTATGCAGTTTCATAGTTGTCATAGGAAAGATGATCCAATTTTAAGCAGGGTGCAATTGATGGAGAAAAACATCCAAAGGGAAAGCAATATGACACATGAAATTCTTTCAATTGAATCTAGGGCTAATTAAAGTTTAGACCTTGGATTTTATACCAGCTTACTTGTCCAATTAGAAAGTTTAGACCCTGACTTTTTATTTTTGGTTTCTTTCTTCCCATTATACCCTTCCGAGCCTTAGAATGCTAAGTTTACAACCAAATGCTTACAACCCTCTTACAACCAGAGTCACTGACAGGTGGGGCCGACCTGTCAGTGACTCTGGTTGTAAGAAGGTTGTAAGCATTTGGTTGTAACTGTAGCATTACTCGAGAATTATACTTCCTAACCTGACATTGACACTGACTAGGAAGTCAGTGATTAGACATTTATTATTATGATTTGTCTTTCTTTCTACTTTAAACATACTCTGAGTTACCTTGACAGAAGAAGAAGAAGAAGAAGCAGCAGCATTTTTGAGAAAAGAAGAACGAATAATTTGGTGGTGCCTTTCTAATTCAATGACATACTGAAGAGGATTTCAGGTAAGATCTAAGTGTTATTCGAAATCTTCATTTAGGTTTTATCTGAATTATTTTCTTTTATTTGAAACTTCTAAATGGATTTTTCCTTCTTTTTTTTTTTGTGTCTTCTTAATGGATTGCAAAAATCTTTGTTTTGTGGGGAAGAATTTATCTGTGTTATAAAAGGTATCAAATGGTTTTAATCTATGTTGGTTGGACACGGATACATCACGACGTGACAAGGATACGGCAACAAGGACAAGACCCCTACTTTGGAGTGTCCTACTACATTTGGGAGTGTTTGATACGTTCCTGTGTGGAGTGTCCGATATGTGTATGACACGACACGACTATATTTTGGGAGTGTCCATGCTTCCTAGGTTTTGATTTTACTGATATTCAGATTGCATGTGTTTATGTTGTTTGCGTTCTTTGTTCCCCCTACAATGCATATAAGTGAGCATCCAATCCTATGTCCTATTCCTGCCTTAGAAGAGTTAGCCATGGCATCCAACTACTTCTGTTTATACCATCTCTCATTTAGGCCTTATTTGGTAGTGGAGTTACCAATGAAACTAGAATAGTTTTTTGGACTACAAACTCTATTTTCCTTCACCCCTCATATTCCTCTAGATGACAGTACATTAGAAGTCCCAATCAACTCTATCACAGGTCTTCCCGAAATCTGATTTAAGTATAATTCCTTCTACATTCTTAGAGTAACATACATGTGCTACTTCCTGGATTATTGCCGCTAGATGAATGCATTGATCCTTAAAACTTGTAGGAACTTCATCTATCATACCATCCAAATACTAATCTAGAATCTTCATAATAACTTTAAAGGAGCAATTAGTTAATTGATTGGTCTGAACTGAGTTACCTAATTAGCTCAAAACTGCCATTAAAAAAAATCATGGCAGTTGAAGGCATTCCTCTGGGGTGGCCATCCTCGGATCAAATAATTTGTGATCTTGAAGAACGAGACCTTGCTTAATACTTTCCAACTGCTATGCATGCAAAACTTGGCTTAGAAACGATTGGGAGCCTGACTTTCTGGAACTCATCAAGAGAAGAAGTCAAGCTCTCTAATCCATGAGGAGTTGTTGGGTGGGCTGCAACCCCTACCAGAACCACATTGTCAAAGATGAGCTGGGGTAGTGGATCAATATTATATATTGCATTGATGAACGGTTCATTGCTTTCTACTATCAGTTTAATTTCAGGAACTCAAAACATTTTTTGCTTCTTCATGCATCTTAATAATCATATCCTCTCTTACTTTCATGGCCATTGAATTCCCCTCCTTGGAAAGTCAGATACAAAATATGATTGATATCCATAGTTTAAAGTAATTGACATTAACTTGAACATATATGCAATTCTATACACTGATGAAGCAAACTTTATGGAGGAAATAACCACATAGATATCATTCTTAATACAACTTCAAATTTGTTGATGAAACAATACAAAGAAAACCATCAACATCAAGTTCAGGCACTTTATCCCCTGGGAACTCAAAATTTGTTTGATACTTCTTGAGACTGTCTAATACTTTGTTACTTCTTTAGTTACCACTGATAGTTATGTTTCAGGAAACAAACTTTATTTCTTCTTTAGCATATCTAATACTATATGCAGTATCTGTTATGTTTCATAACAAACTTTTCTTTACTCTTTTTTCAGACTTATTTTCATAATGACATTCAAAAGACCTGATATGATTGATGTTCAAATTCATTATGGGGGACGATGGAAGGATGATATTGAGTATGAATTTGCATATCATTATGGCTACATTGGGGGATCTATATTCTTGATTGAAGATGTACCCATACCCCTCCCAGAGCATTACATGTGGTTTTTAGAAGAAATTTGCAAACATCTGAATTTGCATGTTAATCGTGCAATTGACTTGTGGGCAATACAACAGAGTTGCAATCTACTATGTTTAGTTACCGATGACAGTTTACTAAGACATGTTCTTGGAAGTTAGACCTTGGAAAGGGGGTTTATCCATTTTTGTGTGGAAACTAAACCTTTAGATACTCCTCAACCTACACTACAACTTGGATGGAAACCTAAGAAGAGAAGGTTTAAGACAGTTTGTAGAAGATTCAAAACAAACACAACATGTGAATCAGAAAAAGAAGGCTGAGATTGAAAGGTTCAAAGTATCGGTATCTGAATCGGTATCGGACCATTCCTATGAGTATCGGGATCGGCGGTATCGGTAGTATCGGCGGTTTCGGATTGGAGTATCGGATTTTTTGGTATCGGAAAGCAAACAACTTTTAGTAAATTATTAACATTTTTGAGAATATATTTTATACATTTATGCATAATTTAAAGTATTTCCAGTATTGTTTCTTAGTATTTTTTATATTGAATGAAATAGTAGTCATCGTTGTCGATGGATTTATATGTGATAGATAAGTTTTCCTCTTTTATATGTTTTTACAACCTTACTATGCTTTTATACCCTTTCTAATTGGTTTTTTTAATTCAAATTTTTTTGCCGAATTGACTGGAAAAGAGACCTCTAATGTCGGTATCGGTCAGTATCGGGTATCGGTCGGTATCGGATCGGAACATGCCAAACTGTATCGGTATCGTCCATATCGGATCGGTATCGGCCGATACTTTAAACAATGGATTGAACAAGAACAGAGAGTTGTGATTAATGAAGGAGAACACAAAGATGAGTCTAAACCACAACAAAACAATACAAATGAAGAAGAACAAAGGGAACCTCAACACACATATGTGAATGATGTAGACATGAGTTTAGATGGTGATATTGATGTCGCAACAGCAGGGTTAGAAGGTGTTGATCTTGGTCAATTTGATGATGATAAGACAGTACCAAAGGGAAGTAAAGAGAACATGAGTACAAGGGCAACAACCAACATAAGTTGGATGGATTATATGGATATTGATGACCTTCTAAGCCGGGATACTACTTTTTGGAATCAATTTGTCACAGATTTCAGATCCTGGGCCTAGTACTAGTACACCTTAGAGGAAGAGGTCTGATATTGGTGTTTCTCAAAACCCAGTTGTTAGAGCTACAGATAATGGTGTTTCAGATCCTGGGCTTGATGGTGATGGAGACCTGACACAATGTAGTCCTTATACAAGGAGCCCTGATGCTCAAAGTGGTAGAACTCCAGATAATTTTACTGCAGACCCCGAAACTGGGTATAACAGTTCACACTCTTCACAGCTTGATGAAACTGGCGATGAATGTGGAAGTGATGATGACTCAGATGAAGATTTTGATCCAAGTTGTGAAGAGTTCAGGACAGGTGTAGAGCAAACCAGAGATGTATACAGAACAGAGGAAGATGTGAATCCATTTAATGAACAGTTTGGAGATGAGGGTTTACAAATTGGACAGGAGTGGGCAACAATACAAGATGTAAGGTTCTACAATAGGAGTTATTCAATACGAAGACAGTTCACAATCAAGCAAATTCGGAATGAATATGGAAGGTTGAGATGGAAGTGCAAGAAACCAGGTTTTAACTGGTATGTCCATATTTCCAGACAGAGATGTGGTCAAACTTTGGAACTAACTGCAGGCATTCTACTGCACACTTGTACTGCAAACCCAGAGAAGAAAAACCCAATTGCCAGATCAAGGTGGATTGCTCAAACACTTTTATCACAATATGCAGCAGACTCCGACATGAAACCATCATTCATAAAGGATTATATGATGAAGACATTTGGAGTTAAGGTGTCATACTTCACTGCTTGGAATGCAAAGAACATCATGTTCGAACTGCTACATGGTAGTTATGATAGGCGGTACAATCTTGCTCCAGAGTTGGCCAGACAGGTTATACTATCCAACCCAGATAGCATTGCTACATGTTCAAGGGATGATGCAACTGAAAAGTTTACTGGTGAGTTTGGAAAGTAACAATTTGAAATTTTCTGTATATGCTAATTTAATTTATTTTCACATATACTTATGTTTTTGTCCATTCATTACACTGTAGGATTGTTTATATGTTCAAGGCAAGCTTAGATGGATTTTTAGCTGGTTGCAGACCAATTTTAGGGTTAGATGGTTGTTTTTTAAAAGGCAGGTATGGTGGGGTATTGTTGTCTGTTGTTGCTTTGGATGTCCAAAATGGATTGTTTCCCATAGCTATATATTTGTAGAAATGATTGCAAGGAAACCTGGTTGAGCTTTCTTAGTATTGTGAGACCTCATTTAAAGAAGCATGAATTGCCATTAACATTGATGTCTGATAGGCAAAAAGGCTTGGTACAGACTGTTGATGAAGTGTTTGGTCCAGGTCGCCATAGGTTTTGTTTTAGACACATGCACAAGAACTCCAAGCAAATTTTTCTTGGAAAAAAAATCTTGAAACACTAACATGGACAGCAGCACAAGCATACACTAAAACAGAGTTCAAGCGTAATATGGATGAGTTAAACAAAGTATGTCCAGAGGCAAAAACATGGATGGATAGGGAAGATTACGGCACCTGGGCTAGGTCACACTTTGAGATAGTCTCCAAGTGTGAACATGTGACTAATAATTTTTCAGTCATTCAACAACTTGATATTGGAAAGTAGAAGTAAACCCATTTGTACATTGGTGGAAAAATACAACCTCATGATTACGACTAAAATGTATGACAGGAGAACATCAGCAAGGACATGGGATTAAAAAGGATTAGTGCCAATGGTTCAAAGTTACTTAGAATCTCTGAAGGGCTATATTCATAGGTTTGTTATGCAACCTTCAGATGATATCATCTATTGTGTCTACTTGAAAGCTGGGGACAAGTGGACACTGAATATACAAGCTAGAACTTGCACTTGTGGTGTTTGGCTGCTAACAGGTCTACCTTGTATTCATGCACTTGTAGTATTAGTTCCCAAAAGATTCAATTTGAAAGAGTATGCCCTCCACTTATTTTTTAGTTATACTATAATTTATGTATTATCTGATTATACTTATTTTATGCTACAGTTATTGCAGTTCTTTTTTCTATGTTGAAGCATATGCCAAGACCTATGCCCAGCGCATAAACCCAATAGCAGATGTCAAGGAGTAGGAAGAGGTACATTATTCATATTTATGTAAATGTTGAAACAAAGTATGAGGCTAGCTTGTAGACCTTCTAATTATTATATTTCTCTTAAAATGTATCCCCTTTATGTGGTGAAACCTCCATTATTGGTGAGGCCAGCCGGTAGACCTAGAACTCAAAGGAGAAGGGATGTTGCTGAACGAGAGGCCAGACTAACTAGGAAAAACTATTGCAGGTCAGTAAATGCATACGAGTAATAAACCTCCATAATCACATATCCTAAATTCATATAACTGATGATGTCTTCTTGAAATTTCAGTAAGTGTGGTCTGACAGGGCATAATAAGAGCACATGCAGGGGGCACCTTGGTGGGAAGGAAGATCAGGAGAAGGAACAAAGGGAGGCAGAGGAACAAAAGGAGGTAGGGGAGGCATTAATAATGGAGGAGACAGAGGACAACCACAACAACATGAGCAGCAACAACATCAATATAATGTACATATTGGAGGTAGGGGAGACAGGTGAGGTAGAGGAACCAGGGGAGGCAGAGGAACAAGAGGAGGTAGAAGACAGCAGCAAGAACCACAACAGCAACAAGAACCACAGTCACAGGAGGTTAACGCAGCTATTGATGTGTCTACTGAGTTGTGGCACAGGTGGCTCAACCATATCAGCGAGAAGGGGATGAACTACTTGGTGATTCCAGGGCTAAAGTGTAAACTCCCTCGACCAGATTTCACTATTTTAAAATTATTTTTAGCAAATTAGAATTTATTGCAATATTTTATTTATTTATATCCTATTGATTGTGCACCTGTCCATTACACAATTAATTAGAGCATTACACTAGCTGTAATTCCCAAACAAAGTTCACATACCTGTCCTAGACATGTTAGACTATTTTTATGAATTTTGTGCAACTCTCAGATACTTCGTTTTGTGCTTCGTTTTAGTCGCACAAATATCGTTACAAAAGTTCGTATTTAATGCCTATTTAATTTTCTGCTCTTTACCCATCTCTGTACCCCTAGAGATTTGAGGACCAGTAGGCACCTGTTTTGCCCAAACAAAAATACGATAATATTCTAGACTGAATATAATACAATTAGTGTATTGACACCGTAGAAAAATTATGATCCTAACTGCCCCTAAATAATTAGTGAACTTCGTGCGCAGTATTTATTAAATAATAAATACGATGGCCCGTATCACCCAAAGAATCAGACCATGCCTCTGCCCAGGCTCACCCCCACACTTTCCAAAACATTTTTCCATCTTTCCCCCTCATTTCTGTACAATTCAGTATTTCGAGGAATCAGTATTTTATATCAGGCAAATTGCAAAATTACGCAAAATACCAACTTTGGGACCTATTTGCAATTTATGAAAGTTTAAGGGTTTTTATGCAAAAATGCATGTGAGGTGGCATAACCTCATTGGCTAGACAATAGGTGGCATGGGACCCACCTAAAAATCCAGAAAAATCTGCCAAAAATATCCTGAAATACAAAATTACCCAAATGCCCTTAAAGTTGCCATTAATTACAACTTTGCCATTGGGAGAATTCCTATATATAACTCCCCAACCCTCACCCATTCCCGACCAGACCTCACTCACCCCGGCCACCCTCCACCCACCGGACCACCGCCAACCCCCTCGCCCCTCCCTAGGCTACCCTCCGGCCAACCGCCGCCCTCCCTGGCCGTCGCCTCCGTCTCCGGCAACGCCCACAGACCCGACCACCCCAACACCAACAGCAGCTCCTCACCACCTCCGACCGCCCACCACCGCCACCCTAGCCACCGTAGTCCACCGCCACCACCCCAATCTGCTCCGCTCTGACCTCCTCCGCCGGACCAGACCACCCCCACCGCCCCACGACACCCCCAGCCTCCTCCACCTCCCCCGCAGCATCTCCTCCCTCAACCGCCACTGCCTCCCCGAGCCACCCCAACCGCCTCGAACTCCCCCTCCGGCAGCCTCCGACCTCCGCCACCACCTCAGACCTCTTCGCCGTCCCCTCCTCCTCAGCCCTGCCACCCTGAGCTGCCTCCACCACCATCGCAACCGCCGCCATAGCCACCGCAGCAGCTGATGTTGCTGCTACTGCTGACTGTTGCAGCTGCTGTTGCTGCTGCAGCCGCCGCCGTAGCTTGCCGGAGCTTCGCCGGACCTCCACCGGCGACGACGCGGGCCCCCCCCCTAACGTGGCAGGTGACTCACCTCCCTCTCTCTCTCTTCGTATTTAAAATATATATATGTATATGTATATATGTATATGTATATGTATATGTATATATATATATATATGTATAGATATTTGTATATTAATATATATATGTGTTTTATATATTATAATATATAATATATATTATATAATACTATATAAATATAGTATATATATGTATGATTATTATTATTATTATTATTATTATTATTATATGTACACATTTATGTATATATATATATATGTATATATATGTATATATATGTATATATATGTATATCAATATATATGTTATCATATATATATATTTTATTATTGTTATTATTATTAATATTACAGTATATAATAAATACAGTATATATATATATTTACTTATATATATATGTATTTTGTTCATTTTTTTAATTATATATATATATATATATATGTGTGTATATATATATATATATATGTAAATACACATATGTATTTCTTTTTCTTTCTTATATATATATATCTATATATATATATATATGTATAAATATATTATATATATATATATGTATACATATGTATGCCTTTCATTTTTAATTCATTCCTGCATTTTTTCTTTTCTTTATATTTATGTATACATATATCTATGGATATATGTATTACCTATATATAAATTATGTATATAAATATATGTAAGTATATATTTATATATATATATCTATATATATTACTCTATATAATTATATATGTATTATATAATTATATACATTATATTATCATAGTACTGGATATACAGTACATATATATTATATATTTATATTTATTCTATTGCTGGATAATACAGCCTATATATCTATATATATGCATATTTACATTTCTTCCACTGTCTTTAAATTTATTATATATGTATATATATAATATCTATATACATTAGATACTATATATAGTACTATTTACTTTCTGCACTGTCATTTTAATTTATTTATACTATATATATCAGTGGATACACCCTGATAATATTATATTACTATATATATCAGTGGATACACCCTGATAATATATATAAACAGTGGTTATACCCTGCTAATATATATATTTACATTCGTGCATTTTCTTTGCTTTATATATATACTAAATATATACTACTACTATATATTATATCTATATATATATAAATACTATATATATGTGTGTGTATCCTATATATATATATTATACCTAAGTATGTATATACTTTTATTATACCCTGATAATCACAAACATGTATGTTTTAACAGAATCCAACTCCAGCACAGCCAGTGACCCCCTGTCACCAGCACCCTCAAACCTGAATTTGAGAACAGGTTTCCAACACTATCAGGGAGTAGGCAAGTATACCTTGCCAAGTTTATACTGTTTAAATTATTAACTGTTGAATGTTCATTGTAGTAAATTTACATATAACAGTATGTATCTGGGACTGCCTCGGGTACGTCAACAAGTACGTTGACACGTAGTGTAATTAACTTAGTCTATACAGACTTACCATCAACTGTGAGGGTATTCTAATATCCTCTTAGACCCTATCATGGGTACACGCAACAAGGTTGCACTTTATTTTGGGATGCAAGTTTACGTAGTTGATTAGCTACCAGTACGTACGACGTGCATCACGGCTTAGCTTAAAATCATGAAGGTTACGACTTGACATTAGTTACATTGGACGGGGAGAACGACTAAAATACGTATGGGACACCCACCTCTTTATCATGTGCCGCACTCGACGGAGTGATACGGATGTTATATATATATTCATGTGACCATACTCATCGTAGATGGAAAATTGTATAGTGCCCTTGAACGGGGGCATATGTGGCATATACTAGCCAGTCACTACAGATTGGTGAATTACGTCAGCATATGTCTAGCCACACTTTCCCATACGTACTAGGTTGTCTCAATTTGCATTCACTTAGCTGGTTAGCACCCTGTATTTATTTATTCAGTATTTACATACATGGCATGTTATTTTTCTGTATCTTGTTACGTCCCTCTGAGGACCTGGTTCCCTGCCAGGTTTAGCTGAGACATTCCACCCCACAGTACCTGGACCTGGACAGGAGTCTGGACATGCCCTTGAGATGGAGTTAGAGGAGATGCCATCAGAGTTTGCCTGAGTACATCTGGAGTTGGAGCTATATATTTTGAGGACGATGCGCTAGTTTATCTTATTTCACTTTCTGCTTATCTTTATGTAGTGGGTTTGTTCCCACTTGACTTTATCTGATTTGTATATGACATTTCAGATTTAGCATCTATATATTCAGCACTTTTCTTGATATTTTTGTGGATGAGATAGATTTACCTGTATTTAGACTTGTAGTATTTAGGACAGCGTAGCACATCACTTTGGGTCCATTAAATTGGGTGATCCCTTAGTGACGTGTCAGCTGGCCAGTGCCACGTGGCCTAGTTCCGTATATTTTTGGGACTGGGGCGTGTCACGGTTTTAGTGGTGGCCCATGCAGGTCTAGTTAATTGCTAGTGGTGTGATTACATGCCCAGCAAGCCTGCACTAGGATAGGAACACTAGGTCTCATCCACTCTGACTTCATCCATAAATTCTTGCATCCTACTTGACTATCATTTATTATTTCCTTCGTACTTTTCTAAATTATTCTATCTTCTTCAGAAATATGGACATACCCAGCGGACACGCTAATGATGGGGTTGACCAAGCAACAGACCCATCGCCAGATGTCCAAAGGACTCCAACCCTTCCGAGAGACCAATCCCCAAGAAGGATGCTGGTCAATCCAACAACCCCGTACCTTCCCCAGGACCCTACCCAGGAGACAACCCCAGCCCAGCTAGAAGGGCAAACATTCCAAGCACCAACACCGCAGGCGGAGACACCTTTGCCTCCACCTCCAGCCCTCTCAGCCCTGATGCCACAGCTTGAGGGACAAACCCAGATGTTCCAATATTTCCAAACCCTGTTGCAGGCTCAGTGGCAACAGACTGAAGCCCTGAGACAGGCTCAGTGGCAACAAACTGAAGCCCTGAGACAGACCTTGATAACAGCTCTGGAGATGACAACTGTCCCGGCACTAGCACCTGTCCAACCCCCTAACACTGTTCAAGGCTTTCGCCGAATGAGCCCGAGAACCTTTTCTGGCAGCGAAACTCCGGAAGAGATCTCAGACTGGATCTCCAACACAGAAATACTGCTAGAAGGTTCACAGCTTCACCCCGATCTATGGATGACTGTCACCACCCCATTTCCAGAGCCGGGTATTTTTTTTTTTATTTCTAATTTGGTTAATTGTGTATTATTTATAATTAATTGTATTTATATTTAATTAGTGATTGCATTATTTTTTATTATTTTTATTTTGATTGTTTTAGGATTTTGGCTAGCCTGGACCCATGTCAGACCCTAGTGGACCCATGTCCGACCCAGCCCACACCCTTGTGAGAATTATTTTGGGGCTTAGATTTATTATTTTATTTTTAGGAGGTTAGTTGGAGAGATTTGGAACTAGTTTGAGTGCATTCGGAGACCCGAAACCCAAACCGAGTGAATAGGGGCGTTTTGGGAAACTAAAACTTGTAAAACCCCTACCTACCCCCACCCGTGAGCTTCCCACAGCCCTCCCCATCCGTGAGCACAGCAGCCCTCTCCCTCTTTGCATTCTTTCTCTTCTTCTTCTTCTTCTTCTTCTTCACTTCTTCTTCTTCTCCACTTCTTCTTCTTCTCCTTCTTCCTCCAAAGTAAGTTTTCTTCCACTTTTCTTCTTCTTTCTTCCATTCCTTCTTCTCTAAGTTAACCCTAACCCTAGATCTTTCCCTAACCTAGGTGGGTAGAGCCTAGATTTGGTGTTGGAGCTTGGATTTGAGGCTTGGAAGCTTGGATTGGAGGATTTGGAGCATTTTGGGGATTTTTGCTTGGGATTCCAACTCCCAAGAGGTAAACCCTAAATTTCCCCTTGTAATTACTCTTTTATAGTGTAATTAATATTTTAGAACCTTCCTAGACCCGTAGGCTACCCGTGGGAGGAAGTTGGAACTAGTTGGGTAGTGTTTAGAGACTTTGACATTAGGTTTTGTGTCGATTTCGGGTGAAATCCGAATTTGGCCCAATTTTGGGTGATGCCCTAGGTTAGATGGACCTAGGTAGACGTTGTCGGGTGTCGTGAGGGTGAGAGCGTGTCTCCGTTCGGACACGGAAAGCCGCGTCGCGGAGAAACGGGCGTTTCGGGCGAAATTGGGGCTTTTCGTCGTCGCCGATTCTAAGTGCGTGTGCGTTTCCGCCACGGGCCTAGAATCGACGCGGGAGCACATTTTCTAGGATCTAGGCATCGTGTAGAGCGCGTGGGTAAATTTTGGGCCGATTCCGAGTTCGTTTGGTGTGCGTTTCAGGAGGTTTTCCGAGCCGCGCACCACGTGTTCGTCGAAATGACCGAACGGCCATTTCGACTTGGTTTCCTCGTTTCGGCTTTGTGCGCGCGTTGGGTTAGTATCGGAGAGTGTGTGCTAGAGTTTTCGGGCTATATTTTATATATTTTAGGGTGTTGGTGCGTGTCGGGGTCGTTGGGCGTGAGTGGGGCGTGTTGTGAGAGTGTTGTGTTGTATTTGTGTATTGTGTCTTGATATATATATATATTTTTGTGTGTGTCTATATATATATATATTTATATATATGTATATGTATATGTGTTTATATGTATATATATTTGTATTTATATGTGTGTATTTATATTTATGTACTTGTATATGTATATGTCTATGTGTATATATATATATTTGATGAGTGTGTGTATATATATCTATATATATATAGGTGTTTATATATATATATAGCTATGTATATTTATATGTGTATGTGTGTTTAAGTGTGTGTGTATTAGTGTGTTTGTGAGTGTGTTAGTGTGTGTGTGTGTTAGATTATAAGTGTGTGTATATATATATATATATCTAGTGATATATGTATATATATGTGTGTAGATATATGTATATATAGATATGTGAGTGTATATGTGTGTGTAGATATATGTTAGAGTGTGTTGGTATATAGATATTAGTATATATGTTAGTGTGTGTGTGTGTAGATGTATAGATATATATATTAGTGTATATATATATATAGATATATGTGAGTATATATGTAGATGTGTGTTTATATGTATATATAGATATGTGTTTGTATATAATTATGTGGTCGTGTGTGTGTGTGTGAGATGAGAGGGAGGGGCTGAAACTGAGAACAGCAGAAGTGTGCAGCAGCTTTAGCAGCAAAAAGCAGCAGCAACAGCAGATTTCAGCAGCGGCAGCGCCGCGGCAGCAGCTCGCTCGAGCGGCAGCACGCCGCGGCAGCAGCTCGCTCGAGCGGCAGCACGCCGCGGCAGCAGCAGCATCAGCTGCAGGCGCAGCACGCCGCGGCAGCAGCGGCAGCACGCCGCGGCAGCAGTTCGCTCGAGCGCAGCAGCCTGAGGCAGCAGCAGCAGCCTGAGGCAGCAGCAGCAGCCTGCGGCAGCACGTGCAGGCGCCGCGGCGCGCGCCGCGGCAGCAGATCGCTGCAGCGCAGCAGTGCAGCAGCAGCAGCAGCAGGTTTGAGCAGCAGCAGCAGCTTGGCATTCGCGGCGGGGAGCGGGGTAGCTTAGTGTGAGAGTTATAGATAGATAGGTATCTATGATTTAATAGATAAATAGGTAGCAAGATAGATATTAGATCAATAGGTAGATGGATAGATAGATGCATAGATAGTTAGAGAGATAGGTAGATAGTTAGACATTTAGATAGATTTATGTTTATCTATTAGATAGATATATTTATGGATTGATAGATGAATAGATAGCTAGGTAAAGAGATAGATACCTATATCTATGGATAGATAGATAGGTAGATTAGATAGTTAGATAAATAGATAGTATGTTAGATAGATGGATAGATTGATAGATATATATGCTAGATTAATAGATAGATAGAGTACTAGGTAGATTAGATAGTTAGTTAAATAGATAGACATATAGATAATTACATAGATAGATAGTTAAGTTATTAGTTAGATATTGGGTTTGATAGTTAGGTAAATAAGATAGATAGGTAGTTAGTAGATACATAGATAGATAAATCTATCTATGGATTGATAGATAGGTAGGTATTTGGTAGATACCTATATATATATATATATATATATATATATATATATATATATACCTAGAGCTAGATATATATATTATAGTTAGATGTATATATATGTGTGTAGGTAAGGTAAAGGGTATATATGTATATTTGTGTGGATATCTATATATATAGGTAGATACCTACTTAGATATATATAAATATGATAGATATATATATTACCTAGCCTAGATTAATAACTAGGTGCATAATCAATAGCTAGATAGCTAGTTAGAGGGTTTTAGAGCGAAACCTCAATACCTTGAGATACCGAGGTATTTCAATACCTCAAGATAACCAAGGTATTGGGTTTCGAGCGGGGTTTTTGAGCAATAGCCTAGGAATAGTATTGGAGTGATTTTTATATGTATATGTGTATATATTTACGCGTGCTAGCATAGGTTTTAGCGGGTTTAGGTGGGGTGCGTAGCCTAGGTTGAGGTATCGGATACCGAGGGTATCCCGGTATCTCAAGGAGGCGAGTTTGTGAGTTTTCTAGCTTAATGACCTCGGTTTGACCTAGAATTTCAGGAGCACCCTAGTTTGACCCAGACTTGACCGTAGTTGACTCGGTTGACCGCCAAAGTCAACTTTTGACCTAGTTTTGACCCAGAGTTGACTTTTTGGACCCAGAGTTGACTTTTTGACCCAGATTTCACCGGTTTGACCCGTTTGACCTAGAACGACCCTAGAAGCCTATTTTTAATTATTTTATATCTGTTTAACTCATTAGAACCTTGTTTAACCTTGCTTTTCGCATTAGGTTCTTGCGACACCGGTTCGGATCGCCAGTTGCTCAGGACGTCAGGCGAGTACATTCTCTGATAGTTTTCATTATCTGATATTTATTATGATTCAGCTTCTAGTATAGTATCATCTGATTATTCTGGCACAACACGAGACACTGATTGATATTTCTGGATTCATTTACTTGCGACACGTACATTTCATGTTTCTGGCCTCTATTCTGGAATCACTACAGGCATCACTACAGGCATCACTCATGTTCAGGCTGGACTCATCTTGATTTGCGTGTCGGGTCTTGGATCCACTTGTATTAGTCGGGGCGGGGAAATACTCGAGTAGACATGTAAACATTCCTATCTGGCATCATCAGGAATCACTCCCTCTGGTCTAATCTGGAATGATAGCAGTCGTGCACCCAGTGCGCGGTGAGCCGTACTTACCCCTAGCCGTTTACCTGTCAAAACAAGTATTTCAAAGACACCGAGTTCATTCTTTATAGTCTGGACTCTCATGCATTTCTTGACTTGTCTCACTTACATGTTTCTGGACTTGACTCACTACATGTTTTTCATGCTGGACTCACTACACGTTCATGTGCACGGACTTGATCTTAGCTTAGATTTTCTGTATCTTGTAGTTATTACTATCTTGCTCTGATATCCATGCATCTTTACCTTTATGCACCAGTGACTTACATATTTTCTTGTTCATACTTGCTCCATTTTTCTTGCTACTTGCTATAACTGTTTTATAGTTTTTATCATTTAAATGGAACTGCTGTTAGAGATGTACTTGCTCCAGTCCTGACTGGACATATTTTTCAGAGTATCCGGAGGATTGGTGTCCGACGTTTTATGGACCTGAGCCTGTCGATGGTGCAGACAGGGACCCTCTAGTTTAGAGGTGATTTCCGGGTTGGTAGCCGGGATCACTAGGATCTTGTTGTTATTTTTATTAGCTTTTAGCACCGGATTTGTCTCCGGTTTTGGATTGAGACCTTGTTTGTATATTATTTTGGATGATGTATTGTTGTATTATTATTATTATTATTATTGATGTTGTGGTTGTTGTAGTAGTAGTTGGTGGTTAGACTTTATAGTTGTTAGATCTCTGTGTTATCTTATCGTGCTTAGATTCGTGATTGAGTATATTGTGATTATCATTTGATATTACTCCTCCGTTTGGAGTTGAGATCTTGGCAGATTATATATATTGTTTGTGTGGTTGCCCTCCTTTTGGAGAGGTCATGCCCGATTTTTGTGTGAGATTATTATTTAGTTAGTTGACCTAGACAGCGTTCTACCGCCGATGCTGCGGCGTAGGCTGGACGTACCCACGACTCATGCCCGATTTTCGGGTGCGGGTCGTGACACGTTTTTGGTGGCGGCCCCATGCAGGTCTCGATTCGCAATTAGTGCGATGTCGTGGTGGTACAACAACTTAGTTGTACTGCTGCGAGCCTGCTGTAGGATCTAGGATCTAGGATGAGAGTGTACTCAATCACGACTAGGAACAATTCCAATCTAATTATTCTGAAATTGCTTCTTTTGAAATATTATGTCCTTCTTTGATGATATCGTATCTTGCACCGTATTGACTTCTTTTGATCTGTGTTCAGGATGCCTCCGAAGACACGATCCTATCGTACCGTTCCAGCAGTTGCCTCGGAGAGGTCTGCTACCTCTCGTCCAGCTCGTATTCAGGCAGCTGCTACCGCTCCACTCACCACTCCTGCGGTTGAGGGAGCATCTGCTTCTCTCGGGGATTCTCCTTCACCTGTCGATCCGAGGACTACCCCAGTCGTTCCGGTGGTTCCTCCACCACTTCCTGCTCCAGTAGATGCCGCGCAGTTGTTTGCGTTCTTCAGGGAGATGATGGATGCGCAGCACCGTCAGGTGGATGTGATGAGGCTGGGCATTGAGAACGCCCACCAGGTGGCCATGACAGCAGTGGATAGGGTGGCACAGAATCAGCCACAGGCAGATCAGATTCAGCATCCGAGGCCAGGCAGTATTATCGACTTTCAGAGGATGCGGCCCAAGGAGTTCCGTGGTACAGAAGGTATCATGTACGCGGATGACTGGATAGAGCAGATTGAGGGCATATTCAGGCTGGCGCAGATTCCAGACAGCATGCAGATAGAGGCAGCGGGCAGTCAGATGTTCGACCTCGCCTTGACATGGTATCGCACAGATACGAGGATCGCAGCGCCAGGGCTTACTTGGGAGGCTTTCAAGAGGCTTTTTAAGGAAAAGTTCTTCCCAGATGTGGCGCTCAGTGCTTTAGAGAGCCAGTTTGAGGCACTCGTCCAAGGGAGCATGACAGTGGACGAGTACGCAGCGGAGTTCTGCCGTTTGGGCAGATTCGTGGATGGCTTGAGTGAGGCAGCCAAGGCGAGGAAGTTTCGCAAGGGCTTGGTTATGGCGGTCAAGTCTTTGACCAGGAGCGACCGCGAGGCGACTTTCGAGCAGATAGTAGGAGATGCTCAGAGAGCAGAGGATGACTTGGAGCTCAAGCCCAAGAGAGGCAGGGATGATTCAGGCAGTGCCAGTGGTAGTGCGGGACCAGCTAAGCGTCCCTATGTGCAGAAGGCAGCACAACAGGGTCAGGATCAGAGGGTGCCCACTTGTGCCTACTGCAGGAAGGCAGGACACACTTGGGATGTTTGTAGGAGGAGGCTGAAGGTGTGTTTGTTCTGTGGATCCGCTGCTCACCAGATGCGAGATTGCTCCACTGCACCTCCATTGGGTGGAGCACAGGATCAGAGAGTTGGAGCTAGGCCATCTGTGGCACAGCATCATGCCCCGCACCAGCAGAGGGATACACCCCAGTACTAATGAAGCACACCACAGGAATGGAAAAGGACAGGAAGAAGAAGCAAGAGACAGACCTGCTAACCCGACATCCGTAGCATCGGCCTCCTCGACTTTTTTCCTTGTGCTGTGGTAGATAGTGTAGTGACCCCGATTGAGACTGTAATAACACGACCAGTAGGACCCTGATCTTGTGTGTTGTTTAGGTAGAATTTCTTGACTGTGATTGTTGGGGGTTTGACCTAGAGGAGTGTGATTGACTTTAAATTTCGAGGACGAAATTTTCTAAGGAGGATAGGCTTGTCACCACCCCATTTCCAGAGCCGGGTATTTTTTTTTTTTTTTCTAATTTGGTTAATTGTGTATTATTTATAATTAATTGTATTTATATTTAATTAGTGATTGCATTATTTTTTATTATTTTTATTTTGATTGTTTTAGGATTTTGGCTAGCCTGGACCCATGTCAGACCCTAGTGGACCCATGTCCGACCCAGCCCACACCCTTGTGAGAATTATTTTGGGGCTTAGATTTATTATTTTATTTTTAGGAGGTTAGTTGGAGAGATTTGGAACTAGTTTGAGTGCATTCGGAGACCCGAAACCCAAACCGAGTGAATAGGGGCATTTTGGGAAACTAAAACTTGTAAAACCCCTACCTACCCCCACCCGTGAGCTTCCCACAGCCCTCCCCATCCGTGAGCACAGCAGCCCTCTCCCTCTTTGCATTCTTTCTCTTCTTCTTCTTCTTCTTCTTCTTCACTTCTTCTTCTTCTCCACTTCTTCTTCTTCTCCTTCTTCCTCCAAAGTAAGTTTTCTTCCACTTTTCTTCTTCTTTCTTCCATTCCTTCTTCTCTAAGTTAACCCTAACCCTAGATCTTTCCCTAACCTAGGTGGGTAGAGCCTAGATTTGGTGTTGGAGCTTGGATTTGAGGCTTGGAAGCTTGGATTGGAGGATTTGGAGCATTTTGGGGATTTTTGCTTGGGATTCCAACTCCCAAGAGGTAAACCCTAAATTTCCCCTTGTAATTACTCTTTTATAGTGTAATTAATATTTTAGAACCTTCCTAGACCCGTAGGCTACCCGTGGGAGGAAGTTGGAACTAGTTGGGTAGTGTTTAGAGACTTTGACATTAGGTTTTGTGTCGATTTCGGGTGAAATCCGAATTTGGCCCAATTTTGGGTGATGCCCTAGGTTAGATGGACCTAGGTAGACGTTGTCGGGTGTCGTGAGGGTGAGAGCGTGTCTCCGTTCGGACACGGAAAGCCGCGTCGCGGAGAAACGGGCGTTTCGGGCGAAATTGGGGCTTTTCGTCGTCGCCGATTCTAAGTGCGTGTGCGTTTCCGCCACGGGCCTAGAATCGACGCGGGGGCACATTTTCTAGGATCTAGGCATCGTGTAGAGCGCGTGGGTAAATTTTGGGCCGATTCCGAGTTCGTTTGGTGTGCGTTTCAGGAGGTTTTCCGAGCCGCGCACCACGTGTTCGTCGAAATGACCGAACGGCCATTTCGACTTGGTTTCCTCGTTTCGGCTTTGTGCGCGCGTTGGGTTAGTATCGGAGAGTGTGTGCTAGAGTTTTCGGGCTATATTTTATATATTTTAGGGTGTTGGTGCGTGTCGGGGTCGTTGGGCGTGAGTGGGGCGTGTTGTGAGAGTGTTGTGTTGTATTTGTGTATTGTGTCTTGATATATATATATATTTTTGTGTGTGTCTATATATATATATATTTATATATATGTATATGTATATGTGTTTATATGTATATATATTTGTATTTATATGTGTGTATTTATATTTATGTACTTGTATATGTATATGTCTATGTGTATATATATATATTTGATGAGTGTGTGTATATATATCTATATATATATAGGTGTTTATATATATATATAGCTATGTATATTTATATGTGTATGTGTGTTTAAGTGTGTGTGTATTAGTGTGTTTGTGAGTGTGTTAGTGTGTGTGTGTGTTAGATTATAAGTGTGTGTATATATATATATATCTAGTGATATATGTATATATATGTGTGTAGATATATGTATATATAGATATGTGAGTGTATATGTGTGTGTAGATATATGTTAGAGTGTGTTGGTATATAGATATTAGTATATATGTTAGTGTGTGTGTGTGTAGATGTATAGATATATATATTAGTGTATATATATATATAGATATATGTGAGTATATATGTAGATGTGTGTTTATATGTATATATAGATATGTGTTTGTATATAATTATGTGGTCGTGTGTGTGTGTGTGAGATGAGAGGGAGGGGCTGAAACTGAGAACAGCAGAAGTGTGCAGCAGCTTTAGCAGCAAAAAGCAGCAGCAACAGCAGATTTCAGCAGCGGCAGCGCCGCGGCAGCAGCTCGCTCGAGCGGCAGCACGCCGCGGCAGCAGCTCGCTCGAGCGGCAGCACGCCGCGGCAGCAGCAGCATCAGCTGCAGGCGCAGCACGCCGCGGCAGCAGCGGCAGCACGCCGCGGCAGCAGTTCGCTCGAGCGCAGCAGCCTGAGGCAGCAGCAGCAGCCTGAGGCAGCAGCAGCAGCCTGCGGCAGCACGTGCAGGCGCCGCGGCGCGCGCCGCGGCAGCAGATCGCTGCAGCGCAGCAGTGCAGCAGCAGCAGCAGCAGGTTTGAGCAGCAGCAGCAGCTTGGCATTCGCGGCGGGGAGCGGGGTAGCTTAGTGTGAGAGTTATAGATAGATAGGTATCTATGATTTAATAGATAAATAGGTAGCAAGATAGATATTAGATCAATAGGTAGATGGATAGATAGATGCATAGATAGTTAGAGAGATAGGTAGATAGTTAGACATTTAGATAGATTTATGTTTATCTATTAGATAGATATATTTATGGATTGATAGATGAATAGATAGCTAGGTAAAGAGATAGATACCTATATCTATGGATAGATAGATAGGTAGATTAGATAGTTAGATAAATAGATAGTATGTTAGATAGATGGATAGATTGATAGATATATATGCTAGATTAATAGATAGATAGAGTACTAGGTAGATTAGATAGTTAGTTAAATAGATAGACATATAGATAATTACATAGATAGATAGTTAAGTTATTAGTTAGATATTGGGTTTGATAGTTAGGTAAATAAGATAGATAGGTAGTTAGTAGATACATAGATAGATAAATCTATCTATGGATTGATAGATAGGTAGGTATTTGGTAGATACCTATATATATATATATATATATATACCTAGAGCTAGATATATATATTATAGTTAGATGTATATATATGTGTGTAGGTAAGGTAAAGGGTATATATGTATATTTGTGTGGATATCTATATATATAGGTAGATACCTACTTAGATATATATAAATATGATAGATATATATATTACCTAGCCTAGATTAATAACTAGGTGCATAATCAATAGCTAGATAGCTAGTTAGAGGGTTTTAGAGCGAAACCTCAATACCTTGAGATACCGAGGTATTTCAATACCTCAAGATAACCAAGGTATTGGGTTTCGAGCGGGGTTTTTGAGCAATAGCCTAGGAATAGTATTGGAGTGATTTTTATATGTATATGTGTATATATTTACGCGTGCTAGCATAGGTTTTAGCGGGTTTAGGTGGGGTGCGTAGCCTAGGTTGAGGTATCGGATACCGAGGGTATCCCGGTATCTCAAGGAGGCGAGTTTGTGAGTTTTCTAGCTTAATGACCTCGGTTTGACCTAGAATTTCAGGAGCACCCTAGTTTGACCCAGACTTGACCGTAGTTGACTCGGTTGACCGCCAAAGTCAACTTTTGACCTAGTTTTGACCCAGAGTTGACTTTTTGGACCCAGAGTTGACTTTTTGACCCAGATTTCACCGGTTTGACCCGTTTGACCTAGAACGACCCTAGAAGCCTATTTTTAATTATTTTATATCTGTTTAACTCATTAGAACCTTGTTTAACCTTGCTTTTCGCATTAGGTTCTTGCGACACCGGTTCGGATCGCCAGTTGCTCAGGACGTCAGGCGAGTACATTCTCTGATAGTTTTCATTATCTGATATTTATTATGATTCAGCTTCTAGTATAGTATCATCTGATTATTCTGGCACAACACGAGACACTGATTGATATTTCTGGATTCATTTACTTGCGACACGTACATTTCATGTTTCTGGCCTCTATTCTGGAATCACTACAGGCATCACTACAGGCATCACTCATGTTCAGGCTGGACTCATCTTGATTTGCGTGTCGGGTCTTGGATCCACTTGTATTAGTCGGGGCGGGGAAATACTCGAGTAGACATGTAAACATTCCTATCTGGCATCATCAGGAATCACTCCCTCTGGTCTAATCTGGAATGATAGCAGCCGTGCACCCAGTGCGCGGTGAGCCGTACTTACCCCTAGCCGTTTACATGTCAAAACAAGTATTTCAAAGACACCGAGTTCATTCTTTATAGTCTGGACTCTCATGCATTTCTTGACTTGTCTCACTTACATGTTTCTGGACTTGACTCACTACATGTTTTTCATGCTGGACTCACTACACGTTCATGTGCACGGACTTGATCTTAGCTTAGATTTTCTGTATCTTGTAGTTATTACTATCTTGCTCTGATATCCATGCATCTTTACCTTTATGCACCAGTGACTTACATATTTTCTTGTTCATACTTGCTCCATTTTTCTTGCTACTTGCTATAACTGTTTTATAGTTTTTATCATTTAAATGGAACTGCTGTTAGAGATGTACTTGCTCCAGTCCTGACTGGACATATTTTTCAGAGTATCCGGAGGATTGGTGTCCGACGTTTTATGGACCTGAGCCTGTCGATGGTGCAGACAGGGACCCTCTAGTTTAGAGGTGATTTCCGGGTTGGTAGCCGGGATCACTAGGATCTTGTTGTTATTTTTATTAGCTTTTAGCACCGGATTTGTCTCCGGTTTTGGATTGAGACCTTGTTTGTATATTATTTTGGATGATGTATTGTTGTATTATTATTATTATTATTATTGATGTTGTGGTTGTTGTAGTAGTAGTTGGTGGTTAGACTTTATAGTTGTTAGATCTCTGTGTTATCTTATCGTGCTTAGATTCGTGATTGAGTATATTGTGATTATCATTTGATATTACTCCTCCGTTTGGAGTTGAGATCTTGGCAGATTATATATATTGTTTGTGTGGTTGCCCTCCTTTTGGAGAGGTCATGCCCGATTTTTGTGTGAGATTATTATTTAGTTAGTTGACCTAGACAGCGTTCTACCGCCGATGCTGCGGCGTAGGCTGGACGTACCCACGACTCATGCCCGATTTTCGGGTGCGGGTCGTGACAATGACCGCAGTAAGGGCCCAACTAAAAGGCAATGCCCATCACTGGTGGGACGCCATCGAGCACAGCACCGGCAAGAACCATACTTGGGAGCAATTCCTGGAATACTTCAAGGCGAAATACTTTCCAACCACGGTCAGAGATGATCTGTACTCCCAGTTCCTGCATTTGGAACAAGGAAATATGACCGTCGATGCCTACGACGCAGAATTCAGTCGACTAAGTCAATTCGGTGCAAACCTGATACCCAATGAGCTGGAGAAGGCCCTGAAATTTCATCACGGCCTTACCCTCGAGCTCCAAGGGCATACCACGGCACAGTCGAGGATTTCCTACAAGGAAGTTCTTTCAGAGGCAAGGATACAAGAAGCCATTGGCAGAGAAGCAAGACGCTCAAATCCAACCATATCAGCCAGAGACCAGACTGGAGCAAGAGGACCAATCCGTCACCAGGGAAATCAGACACAACATAAGACGGGGCCATATCAACACAAGAAACTTTCGACTTGTCACCATTGTGGCAGGCAGGGACATTATGCTAAAAACTGCCGAAGAAAGTATAGACTATGCCTGATATGTGGAGACAATCAACATCGGGCCAGAGATTGCCCACAACACAGAGAAGCAGCACTCCAGAATGGACAAGAACCAGCAGCACCAGCCCAGAGAATGCAACCCCCTACTAGAGGTCAGCATTCTCCAGCATCTGGAAGATTTCAGAGGGGACCACCCTTGGCCACCCAAGACACGCAGTACTACCTAGCCAGACAACAAACCGAAAGACAAAGGCACGAGCAGGCCTTTGCACTAGCTGCAGTTGTAGAAGAACCGGAAGGTGGAACCATTTCAGGTACCATTATAGTTGCATTATTACCTATAAAAATGCATTATTTGATTCTAGAGCTGCACTGTCATCATATCTAGTAGTTTCGTAGCCATACAAATAGCCACTTTTACCAGAGGAGGCATTGTTCCAGTTACCAACATTACTAAAGCATGCTAGTAGTCATGTATAATAGAGTAATGAGGACGCGATTCTTGGTACTTCCAATACCAAACTCCAACGTTGTCTTAGACATGGACTGGTTAAGCTAGTCCAAATGCTATACTAGACTACGGGAAGAGAAGCATCATCTTTAGACTACCAAGTTACCCATCCAGATATAGATAGTACCTAGGATAGCAAATCATAGTAGTTAACCCTAGTTATCGACCGACCTAAATTATGTTTCACCCTTAGATAATGATCAGGACTAAGCCAAACCAACAGATCGATTGCTAGATATTGATTGCTAGACTCAATCATATGGAAAAAAAATGATAGCTGAGTACTATAGCCAGTATCGGGAATAGAACCATTAGGTTGAAGGAGAGAAGGTAGGCAGATGTTAACCTTGAGAAAAACATCATGAACTACCAATAATATACGACCTGTTGTAAACCTGATGATACCCCTATGATTTGGATGAAGGGTATACATAGAGTAAAATAGGAGATCATGTAGATCCCACCTACCCGAGGAACTATCAGACTTGGAGGATGAGAAAAACTAAGCCGAGGTACATCAAACCCTTCGATGTGATGGAACACATCGGAGAAATGAATTACAAGATAAACTCTTCCTCAGACATTGGAAAGTATATGACGTCTCTCACGTATCCCAATTAAGATGATACACTCTAAACCCAAGTCATGTGCTTGACCATTCAGAGATCACCATCGGTCCAAGCTTATCATACCAGGAGGAGCCGTAGAAATCCTAGATCGAAGCGAGAAGATGTTGCAAGGCCAGACTATCCTTTAATTCGTATTGCATGAAAACATCATGCACCAGGCAAATCAACCTGGGAACGAGAAGAGGATATTCGATAATGTTTCCCCCATCTATTTCCAGACCAGGGTATGTCCAAATATTTCAAATCAATCAATCTTAAGCTATGTCTAAATCCAAAATAATTTTAAATCAAATCTTCAGCTATGTCTATGTCAAAATATTTCGGATTAATCAATCTTTCGTTCTCATTATATGGCTATTTTTATTTCGAGGACGAAATATTCTAAGGAGGGTAGATTGTAAACTCCCTCGACCAGATTTTACTATTTTAAAATTATTTTTAGCAAATTAGAATTTATTATAATATTTTATTTATTTATATCCTATTGATTGTGCACCTGTCCATTACACAATTAATTAGAGCATTACACTAGCTGTAATTCCCAAACAAAGTTCACATACCTGTCCTAGACATGTTAGACTATTTTTATTAATTTTGTGCAACTCTCAGATACTTCGTTTTGTGCTTCGTTTTAGTCGCACAAATATCGTTACAAAAGTTCGTATTTAATGCCTATTTAATTTTCTGCTCTTTACCCATCTCTGTACCCCTAGAGATTTGAGGACCAGTAGGCACCTGTTTTGCCCAAACAAAAATACGATAATATTCTAGACTGAATATAATACAATTAGTGTATTGACACCGTAGAAAAATTATGATCCTAACTGCCCCTAAATAATTAGTGAACTTCGTGCGCAGTATTTATTAAATAATAAATACGATGACCCGTATCACCCAAAGAATCAGACCGTGCCTCTGCCCAGGCTCACCCCCACACTTTCCAAAATATTTTCCCAGCTTTCTCCCTCATTTCTGTACAATTCAGTATTTCGAGGAATCAGTATTTTATATCAGGCAAATTGCGAAATTACGCAAAATACCAACTTTGGGACCTATTTGCAATTTATGAAAGTTCAAGGATTTTATGCAAAAATGCATGTGAGGTGGCATAACCTCATTGGCTAGACAATAGGTGGCATGGGACCCACCTAAAAATCCAGAAAAATCTGCCAAAAATATCCTGAAATACAAAATTACCCAAATGCCCTTAAAGTTGCCATTAATTACAACTTTGCCATTGGGAGAATTCCTATATATAACTCCCCAACCCTCACCCATTCCCGACCAGACCTCACTCACCCCGGCCACCCTCCACCCACCGGACCACCGCCAACCCCCTCGCCCCTCCCTAGGCTACCCTCCGGCCAACCGCCGCCCTCCCTGGCCGTCGCCTCCGTCTCCGGCAACGCCCGCAGACCCGACCACCCCAACACCAACAGCAGCTCCTCACCACCTCCGACCGCCCACCACCGCCACCCTAGCCACCGTAGTCCACCGCCACCACCCCAATCTGCTCCGCTCTGACCTCCTCCGCCGGACCAGACCACCCCCACCGCCCCACGACACCCCCAGCCTCCTCCACCTCCCCCGCAGCATCTCCTCCCTCAACCGCTACTGCCTCCCCGAGCCACCCCAACCGCCTCGAACTCCCCCTCCGGCAGCCTCCGACCTCCGCCACCACCTCAGACCTCTTCGCCGTCCCCTCCTCCTCAGCCCTGCCACCCTGAGCTGCCTCCCCACCGCAACCGCCGCCATAGCCACCGCAGCAGCAGCTGCTGTTGCTGCTACTGCTGACTGTTGCAGCTGCTGTTGCTGCTGCAGCCGCCGCCGTAGCTTGCCGGAGCTTCGCCGGACCTCCACAGGCGACGACGCGGGCCCCCCCCCTGACGTGGCAGGTGACTCACCTCCCTCTCTCTCTCTTCGTATTTAAAATATATATATGTATATGTATATATGTATATGTATATGTATATGTATATGTATATGTATATATATATATGTATAGATATTTGTATATTAATATATATATGTGTTTTATATATTATAATATATAATATATATTATATAATACTATATAAATATAGTATATATATGTATGATTATTATTATATGTACATATTTATGTATATATATATATGTATGTATATATGTATATATATGTATATCAATATATATGTTATCATATATATATATTTTATTATTGTTATTATTATTAATATTACAGTATATAATAAATACAGTATATATATATATTTACTTATATATATATGTATTTTGTTCATTTTTTTAATTATATATATATATGTGTGTGTGTGTATATATATATATGTAAATACACATATGTATTTCTTTTTCTTTCTTATATATATATATATATATATCTATATATATATATGTATAAATATATTATATATATATATATGTATACATATGTATGCCTTTCATTTTTAATTCATTCCTGCATTTTTTCTTTTCTTTATATTTATTTATACATATATCTATGGATATATGTATTACCTATATATAAATTATGTATATAAATATATGTAAGTATATATTTATATATATATATATCTATATATATTACTCTATATAATTATATATGTATTATATAATTATATACATTATATTATCATAGTACTGGATATACAGTACATATATATTATATATTTATATTAATTCTATTGCTGGATAATACAGCCTATATATCTATATATATGCATATTTACATTTCTTCCACTGTCTTTAAATTTATTATATATGTATATATATAATATCTATATACATTAGATACTATATATAGTACTATTTACTTTTTGCACTGTCATTTCAATTTATTTATACTATATATATCAGTGGATACACCCTGATAATATTATATTACTATATATATCAGTGGATACACCCTAATAATATATATAAAAAGTGGTTATACCCTGCTAATATATATATTTACATTCGTGCATTTTCTTTGCTTTATATATATACTAAATATATACTACTACTATATATTATATCTATATATATATAAATACTATATATATATGTGTGTGTATCCTATATATATATATTATACCTAAGTATGTATATACTTTTATTATACCCTGATAATCACAAACATGTATGATTTAACAGAATCCAACTCCAGCACAGCCAGTGACCCCCTGTCACCAGCACCCTCAAACCTGAATTTGAGAACAGGTTTCCAACACTATCAGGGAGTAAGCAAGTATACCTTGCCAAGTTTATACTGTTTAAATTATTAACTGTTGAATGTTCATTGTAGTAAATTTACATATAACAGTATGTATCTGGGACTGCCTCGGGTACGTCAACAAGTACGTTGACACGTAGTATAATTAACTTAGTCTATACAGACTTACCATCAACTGTGAGGGTATTCTAATATCCTCTTAGACCCTATCACGGGTACACGCAACAAGGTTGCACTTTATTTTGGGATGCAAGTTTACGTAGTTGATTAGCTACCAGTACGTACGACGTGCATCACGGCTTAGCTTAAAATCATGAAGGTTACGACTTGACATTAGTTACATTGGGCGGGGAGAACGACTAAAATACGTATGGGACACCCACCTCTTTATCATGTGCCGCACTCGACGGAGTGATACGGATGTTATATATATATTCATGTGACCATACTCATCGTAGATGGAAAATTGTATAGTGCCCTTGAACGGGGGCATATGTGGCATATACTAGCCAGTCACTACAGATTGGTGAATTACGTCAGCATATGTCTAGCCACACTTTCCCATACGTACTAGGTTGTCTCAATTTGCATTCACTTAGCTGGTTAGCACCCTGTATTTATTTATTCAGTATTTACATACATGGCATATTATTTTTCTGTATCTTGTTACGTCCCTCTGAGGACCTGGTTCCCTGCCAGGTTTAGCTGAGACATTCCACCCCACAGTACCTGGACCTGGATAGGAGTCTGGACATGCCCTTGAGATGGAGTTAGAGGAGATGCCATCAGAGTCTGCCTGAGTACATCTGGAGTTGGAGCTATATATTTTGAGGACGATGCGCTAGTTTATCTTATTTCACTTTCTGCTTATCTTTATGTAGTGGGTTTGTTCCCACTTGACTTTATCTGATTTGTATATGATATTTCAGATTTAGCATCTATATATTCAGCACTTTTCTTGATATTTTTGTGGATGAGATAGATTTACCTGTATTTAGACTTGTAGTATTTAGGACAGAGTAGCACATCACTTTGGGTCCATTAAATTGGGTGATCCCTTAGTTACGTGTCAGCTGGCCAGTGCCACGTGGCCTAGTTCCGTATATTTTTGGGACTGGGGCGTGTCACAGTTTTAGTGGTGGCCCATGCAGGTCTAGTTAATTGCTAGTGGTGTGATTACATGCCCAGCAAGCCTGCACTAGGATAGGAACACTAGGTCTCATCCACTCTGACTTCATCCATAAATTCTTGCATCCTACTTGACTATCATTTATTATTTCCTTCGTACTTTTTTAAATTATTCTATCTTCTTCATAAATATGGACATACCCAGCCCACACGCTAATGATGGGGTTGACCAAGCAACAGACCCATCGCCAGATGTCCAAAGGACTCCAACCCTTCCGAGAGACCAATCCCCAAGAAGGATGCTGGTCAATCCAACAACCCCGTACCTTCCCCAGGACCCTACCCAGGAGACAACCCCAGCCCAGCTAGAAGGGCAAACATTCCAAGCACCAACACCGCAGGCGGAGACACCTTTGCCTCCACCTCCAGCCCTGATGCCCTGATGCCACAGCTTGAGGGACAAACCCAGATGTTCCAATATTTCCAAACCCTGTTGCAGGCTCAGTGGCAACAGACTGAAGCCCTGAGACAGGCTCAGTGGCAACAAACTGAAGCCCTGAGACAGACCTTGATAACAGCTCTGGAGATGACAACTGCCCCGGCACTAGCACCTGTCCAACCCCCTAACACTGTTCAAGGCTTTCGCCGAATGAGCCCGAGAACCTTTTCTGGCAACGAAACTCTGGAAGAGATCTCAGACTGGATCTCCAACACAGAAATACTGCTAGAAGGTTCACAGCTTCACCCCGATCTATGGATGACCGCAGTAAGGGCCCAACTAAAAAGCAACGCCCATCACTGGTGGGACGCTATCGAGTGCAGCACCGGCAAGAACCATACTTGGGAGCAATTCCTGGAATACTTCAAGGCGAAATACTTTCCAGCCACGGTCAGAGATGATCTGTACTCCCAGTTCCTGCATTTGGAACAAGAAAATATGACCGTCGATGCCTACGACGCAGAATTCAGTCGACTAAGTCAATTCGGTGCAAACCTGATACCCAACGAGCTGGAGAAGGCCCTGAAATTTCATCACGGCCTTACCCTCGAGCTCCAAGGGCATACCACGGCACAGTCGAGGATTTCCTACAAGAAAGTTCTTTCAGAGGCAAGGATACAAGAAGCCATTGGCAGAGAAACAAGACACTCAAATCCAACCATATCAGCCAGAGATCAGACTGGAGCAAGAGGACCAATCCGTCACCAGGGAAATCAGACACAACACAAGACGGAGCCATATCAACACAAGAAACTTTAGACTTGTCACCATTGTGGCAGGCAGGGACATTATGCTAAAAACTGCCGAAGAAAGTATAGACTATGCCTGATATGTGGAGACAATCAACATCGGGCCAGAGATTGCCCACAACACAGAGAAACAGCACTCCAGAATGGGCAAGAACCAGCAGCACCAGCCCAGAGAATGCAACCCCCTACTAGAGGTCAGCATTCTCCAGCATCTGGAAGATTTCAGAGGAGACCACCCTTGGCCACCCAAGACACGCAGTACTACCTAGCCAGACAACAAACCGAAAGACAAAGGCACGAGCAGGCCTTTGCACTAGCTGCAGTTGTAGAAGAACCGGAAGGTAAAACCATTTCAGGTACCATTATAGTTGCATTATTACCTACAAAAATGCATTATTTGATTCTAGAGCTGCACTGTCATCATATCTAGTAGTTTCGTAGCCATACAAATAGCCACTTTTACCAGAGGAGGCATTGTTCCAGTTACCAACATTACTAAAGCATGCTAGTAGTCATGTATAATAGAGTAATGAGGACGCGATTCTTGGTACTTCCAATACCAAACTCCAACGTTGTCTTAGACATGGACTGGTTAAGCTAGTCCAAATGCTATACTAGACTACGGGAAGAGAAGCGTCATCTTTAGACTACCAAGTTACCCATCCAGATATAGATAGTACCTAGGATAGCAAATCATAGTAGTTAACCCTAGTTACCGACCGACCTAAATTATGTTCCACCCTTAGATAATGATCAGGACTAAGCCAAACCGACAGATCGATTGCTAGATATTGATTGCTAGAATCAATCATATGAAGAAAAAAAATGATAGCTGAGTACTATAGCCAGTATCGGGAATAGAACCATTAGGTTGAAGGAGAGAAGATAGGCAGATGTTAACCTTGAGAAAAATATCATGAACTACCAATAATATACTACCTGTTGTAAACCTG